>CM033643.1:179826353-180132385 GCA_019512145.1 Engystomops pustulosus
TATACAATGATTTAGGATGACCAATGATACTATTCATTATGACTATACAGTATGTATGTCTATATCTCTGCTTAGCAGGTCTACCATTGTTTTACTTAGGCGAAACTGAACATCTCTTGTTTCCTAAGTGTAACAGAGACTATTATCTAGTATATATAAGGCTGGAAAAAGACGCAAGTCCATCAGTCCAACCTGTTAGGCAAAGTAATAAATGTTATATCCCCCATAACCCGTGATATTTTTGCTCTCCATCGGCTAAAGGCTCCAGGCCTCTCTTGAACATGTACATAGGTCCTCCTACCAACCTTCCGCGGACAGAGAGTTTCCATAGTCTCATCTGCTCTTACCGTAAGAACCTTTGTCTATGTTGATGAGTTAAAACGATACGACCTCTCTCTAGCGTAGAGGGGTGCCCACTTGTCCTGGTCACAGGCCTAGGTATAAAAGATCTTTGGAGAGATCCTTGTACGTCCGTTCAAGGTATTTGTACATATGTAATGAGGTCTCCCCACGTCGTCTGTTTTTCTAAAACTGAATTATCCCAAGTTTTGTAATCGTCAGTGTATCTAATCCCCCCATTCCCTAATAATCCTGGTTGCTCTCCTCTGGCACCCGTTCATCGCAGCTAACTATATCCTTTTTATACACTCTGGTGCCGCCAAAACTGTACAAAATATTGCCATGTGTGTGTCTGACCAGCGATTTGTTATAAGGGCAAAAATATGTCTTATATCATGATAATCTATTCCTCTCTGTAACATCCCATAATTTTTTATTTGCTTTAGCAGCATTCCGCATGAGCTCTGGTCAACTAAAATTAAGTTTACCATCCCCAATACCCCCAGTCCTTTTCAGCTCAGTTTACCAAGTAATTGACCGTTTAAACATAATTATACTTTTTGTTCCAGGCACCAAGTGCAAAACTTTCAGCAATCTTATCTCATTCGAACTCCTACCCCTTCTCTCGTACTGCCCCCTACTCCGCTTTCACCCCAATCGCTCTCGTAGCTAACTCATACGACCCTCAGATTTATTTACTTTAACAGTTAGTATCATTCTGTCAATATTGAAACATTGACTAGTGAAACCCACTACAAGGTCATAATTAAAGATATTAAAAAGAATAGTGGCCCCAATATGACCCCTGTTGGCACTCCACTAGAACCTCAACCCAATCTGAGAATGTGCCATTAATGACGACTTTGTTTTTCTATCACTAAGCCACTACTGTACCCAATACATAGATTTTTCTCCTATTACCAGCAGTCTCTTTATAAAGAAACTGTTTTATGTGGCGACAGGTGTCAAATGCCTTTGAAAAGTCCAGATATACAACACTCCACAGCGTCCCCCAGATCCAGTCTTGAACGTCTACCCCCTCGTAAGAAAACCACTGTCCAGATTCGGGTCATGCCAAGACCTAATCTCTTCTCATAAACCCTGCTGACACGTGCGTCTTAAAGTTGTGAACAGTGCGAGATACTAGCAGAGATAGGCATCTCTACCACAAACCCCTGTCTATTTGGCCAGCTCCAAGATGTAGTTGGCCCTCCCCCAGGTCTCTATTTAAACACTCCTCCAAAGACCTTCTGAGCCATTTTTCATCCCAAAAACCAGGCTGCAGCCCCACCTCCATGTTGAGTGCATGCCCTATCCTTACTGTAGAGCCTGGTTAGCCAACAGTAAAGTCAGCCAGTTCTCCATGAACCAAATACCTTCCTTCCTATACAGTACCAACTTTTGAGCCACTTTATTTATCACCTCCCTGAATCTCACCGCTGGCTTTTCTGGTATGGACATCGTGGTGAGCAGGACAGCCTGTTTCAGAGGACTCAACTAAATTTGCAAGTCCTTGCCAGGTGAGTTCTGGCCTCCTTCCCTGAAATATCACATTTTACACAGCCTTCCACTACCATCTTGTAATGACTTTTCAAAAAAAAAATAGTGCCAATGTGGACCTGCCGCACCTAGCTGTTCCTTCTCACCAGCCCCTCCGATCAGATAATCTGGTCAACCGCCGGTCCGTACAACAACTGCGTCCTCAGAGCACACGGGCACAGACACACTTTTCGGATCAGACATGTCTTTGGATGAATCCTATGTGTCCCTTCAGGTTCCCCTAATATAGGAATCTCACCATACCAAGCACCTGTCGTACACTTGCCTGTGCTCCCATTAACCCTTCTTTACCGGAGCAGACCAGTCCCCCTGACGCGACTGAGGCCACGTCTTGCTGCGCATGCTACCCCAGAGCTGTATTATCCCCTTCATCCGCCAGCCTGGCAAACTTATTGAGGTGCAGCCAATCAGGGCCTCTGACTGCCCAACAATCTCTCCTCTCAACAAAAAAGACCCCCCGCCTTATACAGTTCCCTCTACCCACTAGCTGCCCCTCACTCTGATTACCTCTCGTCCATTACTTCCCTCTCCCACACACCATTTCCCCAGAGTAGTTGTCTCCAGGAGTGCAGCAAACTTCGCTCATAATTGTCAATGCCCGCAGCCTTGAACTTTCTCATTTAGATCTCCGAATCTGGCTTCCCGCATGAGGCAATTTCACACATCCCACCAGCCAGCAGATTCCCCCTCAACGCTGTTTCAAGACAAGGCATACATGGCACAGAAGTACACTGTTAGCAATGCCACTAAAGTATTTTCTAAATAACACAAAGTCCTGATGTTGACAACCTAAATGGCAGACACAACACACAATCTTGACTATCTTTTTTCATAAATCCTATAACAACACCTATAAGTATTGTTTTTTGACATAACCAACAACAGGTGTGATCATAACATAGTTTGTGTTACCACACAGGAAACTTTCCTCAATTGTACTACAGCCAAAACTAATAAACACAGAAGTATTTGTTTATCCAATGGTATGAACCAAAAGTTTACAATAATATACAATGATTTATGATGACAATAGTATTACTATTCATATATTGACTATTACAGTATTGTATGTCTATATCTCTGCTTCTGCAGGTATACCATTGTTTTACTTTAAATAAAACCAAGCCTTTGTGCTGTCCCCCTTGACGTTACCGACCAAAAGAATAAAGTAGACGTACATTTGGAGAACACAGTGAAATCGATGATGTAAAATCCAAGAGACAGAGCAAGAAGAAAGGATATCTAAAATGTCTTTTTCACAATTTTCATGAAGTTGTGGTAGATTTTTTTTCGACGCTTCCAAGTGCACGGCATAGTATAGTAAATACCATCACCATGAAGTGCAATTTGTTATGCAGAAAAAAAAGCCATCACAGAGCTCTGTAAATGGAAAAATAAAAAATTTAGATAAAATAAAGTTACAGAGACAGTAGTAGTTAGTAGCATAGGAGATGCTATGGGGTCAGCCTGTGTCATGGGCCCCAGGCATCTGGCCGGGCACATGGACTTGCCTTGCGGCAGAGTACCACCAGGTCGTTCGAAGGTTGCGACTAGCCCGTGGTGGCTTGCAAGGGTAGTGAAGTGAAGGAGACAATCTGTACCCGGGGGTGGTTACCATAGAAGGCAGGTAGAATAGCACGAGGAAGGCCCAAACTAGGGACACTAGGAATCGCAGGGGAGCGGAACATGAGATCAGGAAAACACTGGAAAGGAATGGGGCACCACAAACACCGAGGAACGTCGATTGGTTACAGTATAGGAACGGGACTGGCACACGGGAACGCAGGTACAGAGGAAGCGGACTGCACACAGAGAACGACAGGTTACAGAGGGAACGGACTGGCACACAGGAACGGAGCGTATGTTAGAGAGAAAGGATGGCACACAGGAACGCCAGGAAGGATACACAGGACGGCCGGGCACACAAGGAACGCAGGGTATGAGGATACACCAGGTAACGGCTCTGGGCACACAGGAAGGCAAGACAGAATACACGGACCGAGACCTGGCATGTACAGTCGAAGCCGCAGGATACACCGGAACGTGCTGGCCACACAGGAATCGCCCCAGGATACACAGGAACGGACTGGCACACAGGAACGCAGGATACACAGAAACGGACTGGCACGCAGGAATGCAGGATACACAGGAACGGACTGGCACACAGGAACGCAGGATACACAGGAACGGACTGGCACGCAGGATAAATAGGGGAGCTTTCTCTTCAGGAGAAGGCTTGAAGATCCGGCAAGGGTCACAGGAAGGGGCAGGAATTTATATGAGACCAGCTGCAATTATCCTAGAAGACGGACTTGGCATGATCAAAAGACTATTGCGGTGCCAGGGACAGAATGCATCATATCATGGAAGATGATTTCTGCTTCACAAAATGTTGCAGAGGCAGCACTAGAATGATTAGAGTGTCGGCTCTGCTACAACTGCATCAGATATTGAATTATGTCCCCGTTAGTGCATCTAGCACTTTACACTGAACTTTTCACGTTCTTTCCTTTGATATATAGGATATCTACATATATATATTATATATATATATATATACACACATAGATAATTTGATAAAAACAGCAGATTGATATACAATACCTAGATATAAATATATAGGAGTCGAGATAGTTACATAGATGTGTAGTAGGATGCATATCATATAGCATAGAACTAAGAGATAAAGCCCTGCAGTTACAGATACTAATTTATAGTATAGTATTACAGTGTCATTCATAACACTTTGCTATCATTACCATTATTTTATTGTGTGAGTGATCTATTGCCTTTGCCTTGAAATTCTGACTGACACTTTTCTGAGGAAAGATGCAGTAGCTGGACAGGATAGAATATTCTCTGTGCACTGTGTAGGAAACAGGAAGGTGTAGTGGGCGGGATGCAGCAGAGCCTGGAAGGTGTAGTGGGCGGGGTTGCCAGCACCGTGTAGGCTGGAATGGGTGGATACACTCCCTGCTGTGTTTACAGTACAATGCACTGTGGGGAGTGTAGTTTCTGCAGCACAAAAACGTCCATACAGGAAGCTGAGATTGTAAACATTTGCAGGCTGATGTGTAACCCTATATGCAGGGAGGATTCAAAGTTTGAATAAAGGTAAGGCATGGTCATTAGGGTGATGATTGATGACTACTGGGAACATCTGGTGAATTTTTATAGTCCCGGATAACCCCTTTAACCCATTAAGAATTTTTTTTTTTTATTTAATTTTTTTTTTGAATTTTGAAATTTTGAAAATAAAACGATTATTTAGTTTTATCTAAATTATTTTTATTTTTTCCCAAAAAAACTTGCTTTGCCCCTAAATTTTTATTTTTAGAAGTAATTAAAGAAGTTAATGCACCCCATTGTTTGTTACAGAGTTTCTCTAGAATGCAGTAATATCCCACACGTGATCACAATCTGCTGTAGGGGAGCACAATGCGGATTGGAATGAAAGGTCTATGACTTTGCTGGAACAGATTTCAGGTGCTATGGCTAAACCCCTAAGAAAGAAGGGCAGAAAAAACCTCCAAAGAGTGGACCCATTTTAAAAACTAGACCCCTCAAGAATGCAGTACCACTATTATTAGCTTTTTTTTTGAGAGAGTGCAAAAAAATTCTATTCTGTAATTGATTTTATTGTATGGGTTGTTACGGATGTGGCAATACCCAATATGTGTTGTTTGTGTGGCGAGTTTCACTTTTTTATTGTGTTTGGGAATGTTAGACTATATTGGGCATTTAGGGGACTTTTATTGTGTATGATATTTTATTTTTATTAAACTTTTTACAATTTTCATTTGATCACTTGTTCAAATTAATACACGGCCATACTGATGTATAAAATATAATTGTATACCATTGTATAAATAAGTTAAAAGGTAATTTAAATTTGAAAATTTACATAGGCACAATACCTGCAGGAGAATTTCAAAGGCAGTAGCATTTTCCTCTCTCTGGATGAGATCCCATAGCACTGGCTGTCAGGCAAAAACAAATACATTAACACAATGTACCCTTTAATACTTCCTTCCAAAGTCTATTAATAATAGTTCTATGATGTACACGTTACTTAAAATATATTGTCCGAGGCCTTTTTTTTATAGATAGCAAATCAACTATATTTTTATGGTTATCAACATTACTAGAAGTATGATCATACAAACAATGTGATCATCCATTGATGTGTGTGAACACTGACATAGTAAAAGTTAAAAAAATCTTTAAAAAATCCATAGCTAACAGGCCATAAACAAAGTCCCCATCGTCTCACCACCTTATATCAAAAGAAGAGCTAGTGATAGCCGTATTCACCATCGCACTGGGCTGGCACGCATGGTGAAACGCACACCGGGAATGGCGACCGCGGGTGTGCGGATCAGCACATAGTAAGTCTATGGGCAGAACCACTGCCAATCAAAAGACTGACAGCAGCTGATGTCAATAGACAAAAAATATATATAGAGAGGATCGCATCGCTGGAACCAGAAGTAAATGGATGCGTAATGACCATATGTATGTTAGTATTCACACTGCAGTATGGACCAGTCAATCCAGACAATAAACTGTGGGGGAAACGCACCATAGCAACCTGTGTATCGGCAAGATGTACATATTAGCCACACAGAAAACGCATGATCACCGCAAGTGAACCGCAATTATTGCGAAAAAGTGCCTAATAAGGCTGGAGGTGCCAGTTTATGTCTAACCCCTTCCCAGGGGAAAAACAAAGAACGGCAAATTACCTCTGTTTTAGTGGTAATAACCACAGCGGTAACAAAACATTAGGTGCTGACCCCATAAGAAATAACAATAAATATATGATAAGATGTGACTGCAGATATGAAATACAGAAGGAATCGATGTCAACCCTCTATATAAAAAAACAATTTTTTACAGAAAAAATGTCAATATCACAAATAATAATCTCGAATAACGAGCACCCGAGCATTTTAGTGCTCGCTCATCTCTAGTCCTCTTCATGTGGACTTTTGTGGGCAGAGGATTCATTACTATTTCAATATCCCTTGGTTGACTGCCCGGGTGAATATGCTTATCTACGATCTCGTGTCTATATATCTGTCATCTATCTACTATAATGTGTAGACAAAGGAAAAAAAAAGGCAGCACACCAGATTGTAGTGAAAAAAAATACCTTAGTGGATTTATTCCATGTGAAAGAGCAACGTTTCGGCTCCAAACAGTGAGCCTCTCTCAATCCATGATTGTGTACAGATATATAAACAAAATGGATGAGGTCATGTGATCATTATTGACCAATACAGATAAAGTGCAAAGTTCAAGCAATGTGCAAAGTTCAAATAATCATAATGCTCATAAAATGTACTAAAATACAAATATCAAATAGATACATCATTAGATTAAAGTGCATGTGTCTCAACATGGTATATGTATACAAATATAAGTTTAGCATACAATGTGATCATCCATTGATGTGTGTGAACACTGACTTAGTAAAAGTGAAAAAATTTAAAAAAAAAAAATCCATTGCTAACAAGCCATAAACAAAGTCCCCATCGTCTCACCACCTTATATCAAAAGAAGAGCTAGTGATAGCCGTATACACCATCGCACTGGGCTGGCACGCATGGTGAAACGCACACCAGGAATGGCGACCGCGGGTGTGCGGTTCGGCACATTGTAAGTCTATGGGCAGAACCACTGCCAATCAAAAGACTGACAGCAGCTGATGTCAACAAAAAAAAAAATATATATATAGAGGATCGCATCGCTGGAACCATAAGTAAATAGATGCGTAATGACAATATGTATGTTAGTATTCACACTGCAGTATGGACCAGTCGGTCTGAACAATAAACTGTGGGGGAAACGTACCATAGCAACCTGTGTATCGGCAAGATGTACATATTAGCCACAGAGAAAACGCATGATCACCGCAAGTGAACCGCAATTATTGCGAATAGTGCCTAATAAGGCTGGAGGTGCCAGTTTATGTCTAGATAATATTTGATATGGTAAGTTTTATCATTATGTAAAAATTGTGAGCCCTTATCCATATGTGTACAGTTGATACCATTGCAGCGTGGAAAGCAACCTGTCCGTACTGTGCCATAAAGGCCAGTTTGCCTCAAAACTTTAGATGGTCCAACATCAGATTTAACTAGTCTGTCACGTAATGATTGTGACTTGCGGTAGGAAAAAAGAGGGGGGGTTCTTAAATTCATTCAGTGTTTCCTAATCACTCTCGCTATGGAGTCACTACTGTCATTGTATGTCGTTACAAATGGAATGCGTGTCATAGACTTCTGTTCCCTCTTGGGTTTTAACAAGTCAATCCTTTCCTTGTCCATGGCTTTATGTCTGTTCAGGTTAACTACATTAATCGGATAGCCTGTGTCCAAAAATTTTTTTGTCATGTCTGTCATATTATTTTCTAATCTCAAAGGATCACCGGTGACGCGCTTAACACGCAAAAATTGGCTGTATGGCAATGATCTAATCATTGCACGCGGATGACTGCTCTCATATCTAACAAAATTGTTGCGGTCTGTTTTTTTAATGTATACATTCGTATGTATGAGGTTGTCGGTATCCCTACACACCAAGACATCCAAAAACTGTAGTTGTGTCTGAACTCACCATGGTGAATTTGAAGCCTGAAAGTCAGAAAGCATGTTACTGTCACCAGTCCAAAGGAGGAAGACATCATCTATTGTCTGTATTGGTCAATAATGATCACATGACCTTCTCTATTTTGTTTATATATCTGTACACAATCATGGATATTCAGCTTGAGAAAGGCTCACTGTTTGGAGCCGAAACGTTGCTCTTTCACATGGAATAAATCCACTAAGGTATTTTTTTTCACTACAATCTGGTGTGCTGCCTTTTTTTTCCTTTGTCTATATAATTGAAGGACCTGATGCCCGGCCCTCTTAGGCGTGCACCCGCTTTTTATTTATTTTTTACTCATTTTCTGTTTTGATAGTGCTGCTTGGATCTTTTCTTACTGTACTATAATGTGTATATTTTTGTCTATCTCTATATCTACTCTCTACTATATCTATATCTATTATCTATCAATCGATCATCTATCTCTCTTCTACTGTATCTATCTCTTATATCTAGCTATCTTCTATCATCTATCTCACTATCTCTATATAATCTACTTTAGATTTCTGCATCTATAAATCTATCATCTATATATAAATTTATATCATCTTTTATATGTATCTTCTATCATCAATCTACCTATCATCTGTCTATCTCCTATAAAATCCTCCTACAGTCCCATATTACACATTGCCTTACCATACTACTGTGTGTAACTACAAGGTGTTATTATTGTGAAGGGCTAAAGGAGCCTCTTACTCACTGTGACTGATCATAAAATAGTTTTATTTTGGGGCCCCACTTTTATTTTTGCCCAGAGCCCCACTATGTCTGAAACCGGCCCTGCTGATATTCCACACCTGCAGGGTGAATGGATGATTTCCAGAGAAGAGCTCACTTTAGATTTAGATAAAACTGTCAACAATATTTGAGAGAAAAGGACCTTTTATGGATCTTTGCGTTCAGCTCATGAAACATGGGTGCAAAAACCAGTATTGTGTTTTTATACTTTTTGTTAAAAATAATTAAATTTTACATCTTTATTATTTTTAATTTTAAAAAAAACAGTCTTCACATTCCACCATGATCAGGCAGTTTTAATTGTTACATGTTCACTGACAAACTGACACATGGAAATATTGGAGATTTTACTGATCTCTAGCAATGGGTAATTGACATTTTCTTCCTAGATTGAATCTGTTGTCAGATGTTACTCTGTATTTGGCTGCTTAATGTCACAAACCCCCTGTAACAGCATCTTTTGATATCTCTGCGTGTTATCCTGTGTATTGATGTGGTTCCCTGTTTTTATATAAAATTGCTTAAAAATTTCTCCAGCTAATTTTATAAATAAATTTCAAGATTTGGTATAAGAAATTGAGTGCTTCCATTTTACTGCTGCCCTGATTTTCTCATGTTGTGTGAACCGCACCTTAAATTCTAGTGTGGTCTCACCCACATAGAGAAAGCCACAAGGGCAAGACAGTACATAAATGACATAGCTGCTAGTGCAGGTTAGATAATATTTGATATGGTAAGTTTTATCATTATGTAAAAATTGTGAGCCCTTATCCATATGTGTACAGTTGATACAATTGCAGCATGGAAAGCAACCTTTCCGTACTGTGCCATAAAGGCCTCCATTTAACTTTGACCAGTGTTTCCTAATCACTCTCGCTATGGAGTCACTACTGTCATTGTATGTCGATACAAATGGAATGCGTGTCATAGACTTCTGTTCCCTCTTGGGTTTTAACAAGTCAATCCTTTCCTTGTCCATGGCTTTATGTCTGTTCAGGTTAACTACATTAATCGGATAGCCTCTGTCCAAAAATTTTTTTGTCATGTCTGTCATATTATTTTCTAATCTCAAAGGATCACTGGTGACGCACTTAACACGCAAAAATTGGCTGTATGGCAAAGATCTAATCATTGCAAGCGGATGACTGCTCTCATATCTAACAAAATTGTTGTGGTCTGTTTCTTTAATGTATATATCCGTACGTATGAGGTTGTCGGTATCCCTACACACCAAGACATCCAAAAACTGTAGTTGTGTCTGTGAACTCTCCATGGTGAATGTGATCGTACTGTCTATAGTATTAAGGTAAGCGTGAAAGTCAGAAAGCATGTTACTGTCACCAGTACAAAGGAGGAAGACATCATCTATGAACCTCCACCATCTAAGGACATGTGGGTCGGGATTAAAATCTCTCATTTTATTCACCACACAGATTGTAAAAGTTACTCCTATTTCCTATTTCCCACGAACTCATAAACCCAGATCGGTAACCTTGACATCACCGGCCCAAACGTAAATCTGTGGAAGATTATTGAAAGATTTCTATTGCTTTCATTGGACTCTAAAACCCGAAATTATCTACTATACCCAGGGTTAACGCAGAAATAAACGTGCCTTATATTTATTTTTTGCGCTTTCAAGGCATAGGTCTTATTATCGGAAGTCCGATATTCCCATGAACCAAATATACTTTATTGTTTGAATCAAAAAATTAGACTTCTATGCCTCCTAATCACTGACAAACTAGGAATTTCTGCTGTATCCTTTGACTCCATTTCTATTTTGAATCACCCCCATCTCTCATATTAGCCTCCCATTTCCCTTTCCTGATTCCTTTTTGTCCCGACTATCTTCTGTGCTTTGCAGCAGCGCAAATCGGTGAAGTCAGCATAACGTTGGGGAGAATCCATCCACAGCTTGTTTTCAGGCATAAGAGCTTTGATAACTGTTGTACAATCTTGAAAAAAATCGAATTTTAAACTATCAAAAGTAAAAAAAACTAACTGGGCCACTAATGTTTTTGACATAGCATGTCTTGATTTACTTCAACCTATTTTCCCTTCCTGTCGCTGAACTGGCGTTGATAAGTCACGCGTAATTAGACTGTACATTTCTCTAATAAAATCTCTAGAATCACTCCTTGAGGTAGAAAGTCAGGATGCTGAGTATTCAGGTTAATATTGCTGGCATGTCTAAATCCCTTGCTGACATTCACAGACACCAACAGATCCTTTCCTCAACTGTAATTCAATCTTTTGGCAAACTGCCACATTTGCATTTGCCCGACCGGATGATTTTGTAGCCTTCCCTCGGGTCCCTCCATTAGTGGTTGTGGACGTTCCTCTTCAGGACCTCACGAGTTTTGTCCGTGGAAAACACCAGGGGTGAAGAGCTCTCCTCCTATAATAGCTCTCTTAGGCGTTGCATAACGGGCTTTGGAACTCTAGAACGAAAATAGTATAGGCTGTGAATGATGTTTTGATCTATTTGAGTTGTATTGCATGTACAGTAATAATAAAAAACAACCCTCATACTTACCACTGGTTGTACTCACAGCTGCAGTGCACTATCTGCTGATTCATCTGTGAGCTTGGTGGGTTGTGTTGTCTGCTTCTTTGTGTTCAGTGACGGTGCTGTTCTGTTTGGGTTTGTTTGGGGTTTTGCTGGGCTTTGGTATCGGATTTTGTTTGTTTTCGTAAAAAAACGCATGCACCAGATGGGGTTAGTCGGTGGATTTGAGTGTTGTTGGGGGGCTTAACCTCTTGATTTTGTGTGTTCGAATTCAACATCAGACTCTGGAAGCACAACTTCCTTCATAAAGTAAGTCATCTACTTCATGGGCCCTAAGAAGATAATATGAGTAAAAAAAAATATATATATAACATACGAGAAACAAAATCAGGGGCATCAGTAACAGTAGTAGTAAGCCATAGCAGCCTGCTATGGGGAAGCTGTTGTCATGGTCCCCCATCATCTGGCCTGCACATGGTCTTGCCGCGTGTCGGCAGGGTAACCACCACATGTCGTTCACGAACAGGGTGTTGCAACTAGCCACGTGGTTGCTGCCAAGGTAGTAATGCAGGAACCTCTGTACCCAGGGTGATGGGCAGAGAAATACACAGCAAGGCACCCTAAGGACACTAGGATGCAGGACATGAATATGGGATCAGGATACAGGACCATCCTGGGCACCGGAACCGCATATCACAGTAAAGGACTGGCACACATGACGCAGGATAAATAGGGGCGCTTCTCTTCATGAAAGGCTTGAAGATCGGCAAGGTGTCACAGGAATGGGCAGAGGAATTATATGCGACCACTGCCAACTTATCCTAGACATTGAGGGCGAACCTCATCGGCCGCTGTGCCAAGGTGCCACTCAAGCCCTTTCTGTGGCACTCAGGCCATCACCAGAGAAGACTCCAGGTATCTTCCTGCCGTCCCAGACACCCAGGAACTTTGCTGTCCAAAGAGCTTTTTAAGTGACAGCTGTACTGGACTATTTCTGCTCTTATTTATGGTCCCTCGGGGGTGCTGCATCACTAATCTGTGACAGAGCAGGAAGTATAAAACAATTCAATTTTTGTGTTGGCACTTTTGCGTTACATAATCGGGTCTTTGTTGTAGTTTGGGCACGCTGTCTCTAAAGGTTTTGCATCACTGTCCTAGGAGCGGACTTTGGCATGAATCAACGACTATTGCGGTGCCAGTACAGAAATGCATCATATCATGGAAGATGATTTCTGCTTCACAAAATGTTGCAGAGGCACATAGAATGATTAGAGTTGTCAGCTCTGCTACAAATGCTCAGATAATTGAATTCTGTCCCGTTAGTGCATTTAGCACTTTACAAACTGCACTTTCACTCTGTCCTTTGATCAATAGATATATAGTAGTCTATATATATATATATCTATATATATTAGATATATATATATTGACAAGGAAAAAGGCAGCACAACCAGATTGTAGTGAAAAAAATACCTTAGTGGATTATTCCATGTGTGAAAAGAGCAACGTTTCGCTCCAAACATTGAGCCTTTCTCAAGCTGAATATCCATGATTTGTTACAATATCTCACAAAATGGAGGGAGGTCATGTATCATTTTTGACCATACAGACAAAGTGCAAGGTTCAAGCAATGTGCAATGTTCAAACAAAAAAAGTTCAAACAATCATAATTTGATAAAATTTACTGAATCAAATATCAAAAAGATCCCTTATTACATCATGTGCATGTGGTCCTCATCCATGTATATGTAAACAAATCTAGTTTTAGCCTACAATTGAATCATCACATTGTTGTGTGTGAACACTGACCTGCAAAGTTAAAAACATATTTAAAACATCCATAGCTAACAAGGCCAAGAACAAAGTCCCCCATCGTCTCGAACCACCTTATCATCCAAATAAGAGCTAGATGATAGCCGTAGTCACCATCGCACTGGGCTGGCACGCATGGTGAAACGCACAACCTGGGAATGGCGACCGCGGGTGTGCGGATCGCAATAGTAAGTCATGGCATGAACCACTGCCAATCAAAAGACTGCACATCATCTGATGTCACTATACAAAAAATATATATAGAGAGGATCGCTCGCTGGAAAACCATAAGTAAATGAATGCGTCATTGACCATATGTTATCGTTAGTATTCACACTGCATATGGATATTCAATCCGAGACCATAACTTTGGGTTAAACGTCACCATATAGAACCTGTGTATCGCAATGTACAGATTAGCCACACAGAAAACGCATGATCCCGCAAAGTGCACCGCAATTACTTGCCGAAAAAGTGCCTAATAAGGCTGGAGGTGGCCAGTTTTTTCCTAACCACCTTCCCAGGTAAAAAACAAGAACGCATACTGACCGCTCGTGTTTTAGTGGGTAATACCCACAGCGGTAACAAAACATTAGGTGCTGACCCCCACTAAGGAATACCAAATAACTAGATGATAAGAGTGACCTGCAGATATGAAATACAGAAGGAATCGATGTCAACAAAACCTCATATAAAAAACACTTTTTAAACAGAAAAATGTCCATATCACAAATATAATTCAAAATCACTACAGAAACGAGGAAGACCATATGTTCAAGTTGCTTGAGATATGCGACTTCTAATCTGAAAAAACACAGGAAAATAGACATTATAAAAATGTAAACAACAACAACATCAATTCATTCAGTTCCACCTAACCTTATTGGACACAGGTGTACATCGCTACATTGGACGTGGAGAGGAGAGCATCAACAACTCAATCTAATAGTCAACCTTTAGCAGTTTAAGTTTTTTATATACAAAAATCCATTTCAATTCCCTGCGTTTCAGCATACGCCACGTTCCCCACCTCTGGCGTATGATGTTTATGCTGTAAGTATCGGAAACGCCACTTCCTTTCTCCAGTGTGTCCAGCAGTCAATAAATGTTATTGGAGGAACTGGCAAATCTTAACGGGCGATAACCGAATTGTGTATCTATGTTGGGTGAGCCGCACCTTAATTCTAGTGTCGTTCTCACCCACATAGAGAAAGCCACAGGGCCAATACAGTACAGTAATGACAATACTGCTAGTGCGCAGGTTTAATAAATTTTATATGGTAAGTTTTTATCATTATTAAAAAATTGTGGAGCCCTTATACCTATGTGTACATTGTACACATTGCAGGCATGGAAAGCAACTTACTTACTGTGCATAAAGTTGCCGTTTGCCTGCAAAACTTATTGCATGGTCCCAACATCGAGATTGTAACTGTCTGTCATGTAATGATTGTGACTTCGCGGTAGAAAAAAGAGGGAGGGTTTTTCAACTTCATCCACTCTAGTTGCCTTGCCGATTCATTAACTTTGACCAATGTTTCCTAATCACTCTCTCGCTATGGAGTACTACTGTCATGTAATGTCCGAATAGAAATGGAATGACGTGTCATAGACTTCTTCCCTCTTGGTTGTAACAAGTCATCCTTTCCTCTCCCCTGCTTTATGCTCATGTTCAGTTACTCATAATCGGATAGCCCTCTGTCCCAAAATTTTTTGTCTGTCTGTCATATTATTTTCTAATCTCAAGGACTCACTGTACGCACTCTACACGCAAAAAGATTGGCTGTTGCAAAGATCTACTCATTGCAAGTCGATGACTGGCTCTCTCATATCTAACAATTGTTGTGGTTCATGTTTCTTTAATGTATATATCCGTACTATTGAGGTGTGTCGGTATCCTAACCACACACGAAACATCCAAAACTGTAGTTGTGTCTGTGAACTCTCCATGGTGAGATTTGATCGTACTGTCTATAGTATTAATGGTAAGCTGTGAAGTCAAAATGCATGTTACTGTCCCCTTACAAAGGAGGAAGACATCATCTATGAACCTCCACCATCTAAGGACATGGTCAAAGAATGGGGAGGCATAGACGGAGTCTTCCTCCAGAACAATCATCACAATGATCGCGTATGTAGGGGCCATATTTGCCCCCATTGCGACACCCATAAGTTGCACAAAAAAATCATCACCAAACAAAAAGTAATTGTTGGGGAGTACAAATTCCAACAGAGTCATTATGATCTCACAGGTAACCAAATCATAATTCTTTGTCAATAACTTATTACGTACAGCAGATAGGCCTCGTTGATGGTCTATGGAAGTGTACAAAGAGACCACATCAAAAGACACCAAAGTTATACAATGTTCAGATGACAAATTTACCTCATTCAATTTGCTCAAAAAATCAGCAGTGTCCCTTATGTATGATGTACCTTTTATTGCAAATTCTCTCAAAATACGATCCAAAAATGTAGCTACATAAGAGAATAATGATCCAGAGCCCGACACAATGGGACGGCCTGGCGGGGACATTAAACACTTATGAATTTTGGGCAACGTATAAATCACTGGAGTGATGGGGTGCTCAACATATAAGAATTTACACAAATCTTCATCAATGATACCTTGTGTATGTGCATCAACCAGAATACCTTTGAGTTGTCTATTTAATGTAAATTTTGGATCAGTGTTAACACGTTTGTATACATTAGTATCAGAAAGTTGTCGGTGTATTTCTGCCAAGTATGAGCTGGTGTCCATGACGACAACAGCACCACTGTCGTCGTCATGGACACTAGTAGTCAAATTAGGTTTAGACAAACCACAGTTCACACTCTTCAAACGTAGCTGAGCAATATCATTTTTAACTGCAATTATGAAAGATTCATTGTGTGGTACATTCACATCTGGAGTAAAATGGTTCCAGTGATGCGATCCTCTATATATATATATTTTTTGTCTATTGACATCAGCTGCTGTCAGTCTTTTGATTGGCAGTGGTTCTGCCCATAGACTTACAATGTGCCAATCCGCACAACCGCGGTCACCATTCCCGGTGTGCGTTTCACCATGCGTGCCAGCCCAGCGCTATTGTCTATACGGCTATCACTAGCTCTTCTTTTGATATAAGGTGGTGAGACGATGTGGACTTTGTTCATGGCTTGTTAGCTATGGATTTTTTAAGATTTTTTTTACTATTTTTACTATCTTTTACTATGTCAGTGTTCACACACATCAATGGATGATCACATTGTATGCTAAAACTATATTTGTATACATATACCTTGGTGAGACACATGCACATGCACTTTAATCTAATGATGTAGTCTTTTTTGATATTTGTATTTCATAATTTTATCAGCATTATGATAGTGTTTGAGACTTGCACAATTGCTGACCTTGCACTTTGTCGTATGTGTCAAAATGTATCACATGACCCTCCTCCTATTTGGTTTATTATCTGTACACAATTCATGGCTATTCAGCCTTGAGAAAGGCTCACTGTTTGGAAGCCGAACGTTGTTGCTCTTCTTTCACATGGAATAAATCCACTAAGGTATTTTTTTTAACTACAAATCTGGTGTGCTCGCTTTTTTTTTCCTTTGTCTATATAATGAGGACCTATGCCCTGGCCCCTAGGCGTCACCCGCTTTTTATTTTTGTTTACTCATTTTCTCTGTTTTGATAGTGCTGCTTGGATCTTTTCTTACTGTATATATAATATATAATAAAATCACTGTCAGGTGCTCCCCGGGATTCCCTGTCTCGCGCGGAGCGCATCCGTGCACACCCCGTTTGCCCCCGCACAGTGCCGGGTATCGCTAACTTCCACTCTCGTCCGCTTTCCTCTCTTCTTCATATCCCACGCTTCCTGCCTTTAATCATTTCTGAATTGCTCCTTGCGCGCAGGATCATGCCCTAGGGAGTCTTGGTTTCGCGCCTGCACTGCTCCTGCGAAAATTTAAAGGTCCACCGCGCAACCCTCTATGGTGCACTTGCTGAACCTCAACCTGTATATATTTCTCTGCTTCTGCTCTCCTGTGTCCCCCTGGCCTGATCGTTTGTGCCTCATAGCCTTAGAGAAGCTTCCTAGGAGATTATTCCTGCATTCCTGTGTATTCCTGCGTTCTGTGGTATTCCTGCTCTCCGCTTGTATTCCTTTGTTTTCCCGCTCCCTGTGTCCTGTTTACCCGAAGTTCCTCCGTGGTTGCTGTGTTGCCCGTCCCACATGCCTGGACCTCCTGTTCGACCCCGGGACTTGGACCTGGACTTGCATCCTCTCTCCCCTCCTGCCCTGACCGCTGTGCCGGACCTGTCCTACGAGCATTGTCATCCGCTAAGGGGTACCTCGACCTCGGCTGCCACCGTGGTCTAGTCACACTCTGGGAACCACGCTAGTGGTATCCTGGTCACTGCAGCACACGTCCAACCCATCTTGCGGCGGGCTCTGGTGAATACCAGGTCCCCCTCCGCAGGCTGCGGTTTTCTCGGGTGTTGGCTAGTGTCATCATTCCCGCGGTGGTCCAGAGATCCACTATCCTGACATAAGCACGGCCATGGATCCGCCGGGTTCCGCTTCCTCCCACTTCGACCAACTTTGCCGCCATAGTGGTCCGCAGCAATCCGCAGGAAATTGCCGCTCAACGCGACTGAGCTGGATCAAGTTCCCCACCATGCTGCAACAGGCTGCTACCGCCCGCCACAACGAAGCAGGTCTCCGTGTCTGCTGCCCTGCTCCTGCAACCCCGGTCTGCTGGCCTCCTGTTGCTCGAACACACACTATCGGCTGCATAGCCCAGCAAATTTGACGGAGACCCCAACAGTGCAGGATTTTAATACTCAATCTCCTACAAATAGAACTTATCCTTCGCAAATTGTGCATCCCGAGCGTTCCAAGGTGCATTTTTCGTCAGTCTTCGTCTCTGGGAAGGCCCTGTCCTGGGCACCCTCGTTTGGGACAGAGTCGACCCGGTCACGGCTACTCTTCGGCTTTTTCTGGCGAGTTCCGTGGCCGTTTTTGAGGAACCAACACGGGCTTCGTCTGCCGAGACTGCGTGTTTTGATCTTCGCGCCAAGGCCACTCATCTTGGGGAGTATAATGCTGTTCATTTCCCGCACCCCTGGCCTCTGAACTTGCCTGACGATGCAGCTCACAACGCACCTTTAAAAGGATTCCTCGCCGCAGTTGTCACAAGATGCGCTGGCGGCTCGGGTCACGAACCCTCCTCGGTTGGTCGTCATCACACTGGCCACTCGGATAGATAAGTCCGTGTTAAGAACGCTGCCCGATAAATTCGAGCTCTGAGCATCCTCAAGCTCAGGTAAAGATTCTTTTCCTCGCCTTTCGAACCTGCGCCTTCCAAAGACCCGCTCCAGACCTCCGCGTAGCCTCCGCCTTTATCGTCTGCTATCTACGGAACCTCGTTACAAATGCTCCCAACAAGGGTTCGTACGACAGGAATACCTTTGTCTGTATTGTGCCATCCCCAGGGCACTTCAATCGGGACTTGGTCCTGTTCGTCCCCACTCCGTGGAAACGCCAGTCACCCTAGGGGCTCTTGGAGAAGCGTCCCTATGTGTGTCCAACTTCTCCACTCTGATTATTCTGTGCTCCTCAAGCGTAGACACCGGCACCCAGATTCAAGTTTCTCGGCTTTCGCCTGGGATCATGCTCTACAGCGAACTTTATGGACGCAGCCCTGGTCACCACTCCGGCATCACTTCCCAGGTGGGTTCGTCTTGGAGAAAACCAAAACTTGTCCATTGCCTCAGTCTTGGCCAGAATTCTTTCCGTGCCCATCCGGTTTTCACACGGAAACCACCTCTGCTCTTCTTGCAAGGTGGGAGCCTTGCATAAAGAAAGACTTTCTTTTTTTTGTACTGCCCCAAATCACTTCCACCCTCCTGTTGGGTCTTCCCCTGGTGTGCAGCAACCTGCGCCCTGTGCTGGACTTGTCCTCTGGAGATTCCTCGTTGGGCCCGGCTTGTTCTTCTCATTGTGTGGATGTCTCCTTCGTCCGCTCCCGTCCTGTTACGGACTTCCCCTTGTTTCTCCAAGCCCCTTGATGGGCTTCCCCGCCCTACTTGATTTCGGCAGATGTGTTCTCCAAAAACATCAGAGACTCTTCCTCCACATCGTCCCGATGATTGCCCCATCGCCTTGCTGCCCGGCTCTTCTCCTCCACGGGGTCGGGTGTACCCGCTCTGGTACCCGAACCAGCCGCCATTTCCTGAAATTATTAAGAAAATCTGCAAAAGGGTTTTCATCGTAACCTCCTCTCTCTCCAGCCTGGCTCAGTTTCTTTTTTGTACCATAAAGAATGGCTCTCTTCGCCCCTGTAGACTATATCCGCGTCCTTAACAAAGTACCGTTAAGAAGCGTACCCCCTTGCCGCTGAATCACGAGTTGTTTGATCGTCCGGGCGCGAGAGTCTTACCAAGTTGGATCGTCGTGGTGCCTACAATCTTATTCGCATCAGGAAGGGTGCAGTGAAGACTGCCTTAAACACCCGTGGATGGGCATTTTGAATTTTAGTTAGCCCTTTGGACTTTGCAAGCACCAGCCGTTTCTCCAGAATTTGTTAATGAGATCTCAAGGGACTTTATGCTACAGCTGTGTGTGGGTTTACCTGGATGACTCCTCGTGTTTTCTGCTGATCTCGATCCCTCAGTCCCATGTACGCAAGTGCTTTCTCGCTCGCCTCAGGACTAACCATCTCTATGCCAAACTGAAAATGCCACTGTTCATCAAGGCCTTCCATTCCTTGGCTACTTATTTCCGAGAGGGCCTGCATGATGTATCCTGCTAAACTAATCTCTGCAGTTCCCTTCAGTGGCCACTCCAGTGGGACTGTCGTGCTATCCAAAGATTCTGTGCTTTGCAATTATTATAGGCATTTCATTCCACATTTTTTCGTCCCTGGTAGTCCACTGTTGGCGCCTAAACAAAGAAAGGTGTCCAATTCTCCGTCTCTGGCCCCCTGGCGCGGAGGAGGCCCTTCACGAGATTTAAAGCTGCGTTTCCCTCTGCATCTGGTTCTTACCAGACCTGTCCGAAAGCCATTCTTTCTGAAGTCGATGCCTCTTCCGTAGGAGCTGGAGCGGTTCTTACCCGAAGGGGCCTAGGGGGCCGACTCGCTCCTGTGGCTTTCTTCTCCAAAACATTTCCCCCCTCCTCCGCAGAGAGAAATTATTCTTAGGGGATGTGAGCCTTCTGGCTATCAAGCTTGCTTGGAGGAAGGCGTCAGCTGCTGTAGGGAGCTACGATTTCCATTCAGATTTTCAGGACCACAAGAACCTCCATTAACCTGCAGACAGCTCAACGTTTGAACCGGACGTCCAAGCTGGTGGTCCCTAATTCTTTTCCCTTTTTGAACTTCCAATCCATTTCCCCAGCCGATAAAACATCAAGGCGACACCCTGTCCGTGCTTCCGATGTTTTATGGGGAGGACTATTCTCCGAGACACTCATTCCTCCAATAGAGGCTTGTGCTGGTAGCGCCGTGGCCTGTCGGCACTTACCTCCCGGCAAGACTTATGTACGACCTGTACTTCGAAAGAGGATCCTCCGGACCTGGGGACATTCTTCTCGATGCTGGGCACCCTGGGGTGGCAGCGCGCTGTGGCCTGATTTCCCCGTTTCTATTGGTGTCCTTATTTTGGTCAGACGTTCGGGATTTTGTGCGGTCTTTTGCCTCTTGTGCCTCGCAATTAAGCCCTCACGACAAAAACCAGCTGGTCTTCTGTTGCCGTTACCCGTGCCTACCTGCCCGTAGGTCTCACGTGCTATGGACTTCATTACTGAGCTGCCCCATCATCTGGTCATACCATTATCTGGGTGGTAACAGACTTCTGCTTCTCTAAGATGTTCCCCTTTGGTCCCTCTACCAAGGTTTGCCTTCAGCCCACGTCTTGCCAGTCCTCTTCTCCTCCATCCCAGCACATCTCCGGCTTCATGCCTTCCCGGCACATCATTTCTGATCGAGGTGTTCAGTGTTTCGTGTCCAGTTCCTGGATATCTCTGTCAATCATCTGCAAAGTGACATTGGACTTTTCCTCTGCCTATCATCCTCAGTCCAACGGCCAGTAGAGAGGGTGAATCAGACTTTTGGGATGCCTATCTCCGCCACTGTTTGTCCCGCTCGTCATGTGACTGGGCTTCTCTTTTAACCATGGGCCTGACTCCACTTCTGCTGGTTCTGCCCCCTTCTTTAATTAGTACGGACTGCAACCCCCTGCCCTCCTTTCCGTTACCGTGTCTGCAGATGTTTTCCTGCTGTGGAGGACTTGGTACAGGATCTAAAAGCCATCTGGGAACAAGTCCGTACCTCATTGCTCCAAACCTCTGCCAAGACCAAGCATCAAGCGGACAAGAAACGTCGGCCTTTTCCTGTCTTAGCTCCTGGTGACAGGGTCTGGTTATCCTCAAGGTACATCCGACTGAAGATCCCTGGCTACAAATTGGGACCCCGGTTCTTGGGTCCATTTGAAATCCTCAGTCGCATCAACCCGGTGGCCTACAAATTGCGGCTGCCTCCTAGCATACGCATACCCAACTCCTTCTAAGTTTCCCTCCTCAAGCCAGTCATCTTAAACCGCTTCACCCGACAAGTTCCTCTCCCTCCGGCCCCACAAGCGGACTCTACTGATGTCTTCGAGGTGAAAGAGATCCTGGATACTAAGACAGTGAGAGGTAGGCGGTTGTTTCTGGTAGACTGGAAAGGATTTGGTCCTGAGGAGAGATCTTGGGAGCCAGAGGATAACATCTTGGACAAGAGCCTGCTCCAACGTTTTCTCAGGCCCAAGAAGAGAGGGAGGCCGAAGGGGAGGGTACTGTCACGGGTGCTCCCGCGATCCCTGTCTCGGATCGCGGGCGCATCCGTGCTCCCCCGTTTGCCCCCTCTGCAGGCCGGTCTCTTCACTCACCTCTCCCGGCTCCTGCTCTTCCCCGGACTGCTCCTGCCGAAAATTTAAAGGGCCAGTGCACCACTAATTGGTGCACTGGCTGAACCTCACCTTTAAGAATCCTGCCTCTTCCTGTGTCCCCTGCCGGATCTTTGTGCCTCATAGCCTTAGTGAAAGTTTCCAAGCGAGTATTCCTGCGTATTCCTGCGTATTCCTGTGTTCCTGTGTATTCCTGTGTGTTCCCGCTCCTGAGTCCTGTGTTGCCGTGTTACCTGAGTTCCTCCGTGTTGCTGTGTTCCGTGTGCCTGTGTTCCCGTTCCCACCTGCCTGGACCTCCTGTTGCTGACCCCGGACTTGGACCTGACGTTGCATCTCTGCCGCCTGCCCTGATCCTGTGCCTGGACCTGTCTACGAGATTGTCATCCGCTAAGGTACCTCGACCTCGGCTGCCACCATGGGCTAGTCACACCTGGGAACGACCTAGTGGTATCCTGCCGCAGCAAGTCCAACCCGCTTTGCGGCGGGCTCTGGTGAACCACCGGTTCCGGGTGTTGGCTAGTTACATCTCCCGCGGTGGTCCAGAGGAGGGCTTGCGACACACAATTAAAAGTGAAATACCACGCTCAGGTGAAATCAGTCTGATCGTCGACGCACGCCCCTAATTTGTGTTGCATGGAAGCCAGCTCAGCTGTGCCACAATCCCAGCACACACATTTCTTAATACCTGTGTAAGCAAATTTTAACCTGAAAAAACGTGAAAGTCCAGCTAAAAGTTGCAGCAAGCGACCCTGAGTAAACGAGCCTCCATGTTTTCCATCTAAGATGAACTGTGGACCACTTCTCTGTCCACACATAACATGCTCCTTAGCAAAGGTGAGTCCAAATGCTCTTAAAAATTGAGACAACGTATGACGAGACAGAGCCCTACAAATAACTATAACACACATTGCTACTAGGCAGTGGTCATGTAGCAGCTCTAAATCCTGGTTTATACATTTGGCTGTGATGGAAATTCCTCCATTCTGGCATGTTTTAAATAGTTAAAAGTCAGAGGTTGACCTCTGTTAACCACACTTAACACGGAACATTTATACCTAGCAAAGAGATAAGGCACCTAAAAAAATCAATGTTTTCTAGATAGAAAATGTATTAGTAGCATTCTTTTATTTTATTTGCACATTGTCCTACGATTAGCTGCAAGATCAGAAACAACCGCAGATGACTACTATTCCTGTAACCATAATGAGGCAAGGAAAGTTGCAAAATATTTAACACCATTGACACCCAGCATTGACAAATATTGTCTACAGAAGATAAAAAGCTCATCTCCTGCAAACAACCGCTTCACCTTGCAAAATCAATAAAAACCAATTACATACATTGATTTAGGTTTTAACGCAGGAAGAGATGTTGATATGAGGCATTACATTAAGTTATATACTAATCCTTCAGGAATATACTGTCATCATATGACTTGTGTGGGTACTTATACAGTATATATACATAGGAAAGTAATTTATTCACAGTTTTCTCAACTTTATTCACATGTGAATAAAGTTGAGAAAAACATTACCTAATAAAGAACGCAAAATATTTAAATTTTTTTTTCTCCTTTTTGCTGCCTTTAACCTAACAGCTATTTAGTAACTGTACAACTGTCTCCTAAGGTCCTACTATGCACTACTTAGCATATGTATCTTAATGCATATTTTATACATAGAAAATAATATTCTAAAACCTCATGAAGACGGCAATGCACTCGCATGGATCAGATCCTGGCCGTAGCACATGGCCGTCTGGAGAAGGGAGGGGGAGTAAGCACTCCTCCTCTCTCACAAGGATGCTGAATGGCCACTCCATAAATACAGCAAAATATAGGAACTTTAGTTAATAGGTCCTATAATTTGCAACGCGGCCGCAGTCAAGGCAGTCTTGGGTTCCGAGGCAGGCTTGGCAGGATACAAGAATCCAGAACTGTCAAGAAAGCAGGGTTCCCCAGTGTAAGATTCATAGCCAGTCCACTGTGTCAGGTCAGTTTAATCCAAACCAAGACACCTGTAAGGCAGGATTATATCCAGACCTAGAAAAATGCCAACCACAGCGGAAACAGCTCTGAGCCTAAGCAAAACCACCCAGCTTTCCAGAGATACTGAAGGAAAGGTGTGTGTGGCTCATAAGCTTGCCAGCCAAAGGTCATGACAGGTAATCATTTGTGTAAGAACAATGGTGGATTGTTTAAAAGCTTTTGTCCCTTTTTGGGGCAGTGGGCACTCCCATGCTTCTTATTTTGCTCCGGAAGTCCTTTTTTCTTCTTGTGGGGCACCGCATACATTAACCCTTTAACAGCCAGGCCCTTTATCATTTTTGTGTTTTCATTTTTCACTCTCAACCTTTAACCCCTAGGGGACTCAGCATCTTTTGGCCTAAAGGACGCGGCCCCATTTTTCAAATCTGGTCTGTGTCACTATAAGTGGTTATAGCGTGGGAACGCTGTGAGATATCCAGGGGATTTTGAGATTGTTTTCTCGTGACACATTGTACTTCAAATTAGTTTAAAAATTTGGATGAAATCTTTTGCGTTTAGTTATGAAAAAAAACAAAATTTGGCAAAAATTTTGAAAAATTCTTTATTTTTAACGTTCTAAATTCTCTACTTTTGATGCAGATAGTCAAAGCACCCAAATAAATTCATAACTTACATTTCCCAAATGTCTGCTTTATGTTGGCATGGTTTTTTAAGATTCCACATATTTTACTAGAATGTTATGAGGCTCAGAATTTGGGTGCCATTTTTCACATTTTTTGTAAAATCGCCAAAACCTGTACTTAGATGGACCTGCTCAACTTCTAATTGACACTGAGAGGCCTAAATAATAGCGAGACTCATAAATTACCCCATTGTGGAAACTACACCCCTCAACGTATGAAAAACTACTTTTAAGAAGTTTGTTAACCCTTTACGTGTTTTATAGGGGTTAAAACAAAACGAAGGGGAGTCTGCAAATTGTAATATTTTTTTCAATACCTCATTTTGGGGTGGAAAAGGTAAACACATTTACAATGGATTAAATAAAAAAGGCTCCACAAGTGTTTAGATTTCTCCCCAATTTCTCCCCGAGTACAACGATACCCCATATGTGCTGTAACCTGCTGTAGGCGTCGAACTGGGCCGGGCATAGAAGGGAAGGAGGGCGCCCATCCAAGGCTCAGATTTTCTATGTCAATTGGACAGCTATTCAATTTTTTTCTTTTTTTATATGATAATGTGTAGTGTTAACTGTTTTTGCATTTTTTTTTACTTATACATACTTGAACTTAAACCAGTGATGCTCTGATCACTGGTTTAAGTCCAATACACTGCTCTACAATACTATTTTATTGTAGAGCAGTGTAAACTGTCTGAGCAAGCTTGCGCATGCTCAGACAGTTTGCAGTCAGACCCGGAAGGGGTCTGGCTGCCATGGAGACCGGGCAGCTCCGGGGCACATGCCAGTCCTCGGAGCTGCCCGGAAGAGGATCGGATCCCCCGGTAAGCGGCACGGGGGATCCGATCCACAGCAG
This sequence comes from Engystomops pustulosus, assembly GCA_019512145.1. NCBI lineage: Eukaryota > Metazoa > Chordata > Amphibia > Anura > Leptodactylidae > Engystomops > Engystomops pustulosus. The sequence goes on from CM033643.1 coordinate 179,852,441, forward strand.
GAACACCCTTACACGCCGCGGTCATGCTTGACCGCGGCGTGTAAGGGGTTAACACCCGCGATCGGAGTCGGCTCCGATCGCGGGTGTTACAGCGCGGTTTCAGCTGTACTAGACAGCTGACAGCCGCTGCTTCTGGTACCGGCTCCGATCGTAAGCCGGTCCCAGAAGCTGGACGTTATACTACGTCCCGGTGCGCTAAGCATCTAGCCCCGGGGACGTAGTATAACGTCGTGGTGCGCCTAGGGGTTAAAAATCCATAACTTATTTCTCCATGTAAAGAGCTATGTGAGAGCTTGTTTTCTGTGTAACAAATTGCACTTCATAGAAACGGTATTTAATATTCCATGCTTTGTACTGGAAAGCAGGAAAAAAATCCAAATGCTTGCATTTTACAGCTTTCCTGTGCACCCCAAATGACATGTGACCTTTATTCTTTGGGATGGTGCAATCACAGGCATACAAAATTTATATAGGTTTTATAATGTTTTCATACATTTAAAAAAAAATTAAAGTCTCCTGTACAAAAATTTTTTTGGTATATGGAGCTGTGTTTGGTGATGATTTTTTCCATGCTACCATTTTGAGGACTGTATGGCCTTTTGATCACTTTTTATTGAATTTTTCAAAATGGAAAAAAAGGGACATTTTCAACTTTAGGCGATATTTTAAACACCAGGGAATAACCGTTATTAAATTTTGATAGAGCAGACATTTTGGGATGTGGCAATACTTAACATGTCTATGATTTTTACTTTTTATTTATATTTATATCGTTTCTTTTTTTATTCTTATTTTTATGATTTTTCAGACTCCCTAGGGTACTTTATCCTTAGGTTGTCTGATTGATCCTACCATATATTGCCATACTACAGTATGGCAATATATGGGGATTTACCACATCAGTCTTCCTATGACCGGAGGTTGTCATAGCAACAGATCGCCTCTTCCCAATGACGTCACGGGGAGCGACTATCTAAGCCAATATGGATGTTTGTTTCAAAAAAATCTAAGCATATTTGTAAGTATATTACACTGTAACACAGCCTAATTTCTTTGTTTCTTGATAGGTAATAGTCTTCTCTATTTTGTTCCAGAGATAATATGGATGAATTCTAGTACAATTAAAGCCTTATTACAATTCTCTACTATCCTTATAATTAGAAATAATTAGATAATTAAAATAGATCTGTTTATTTTTGCTCAAACAGCAATTACATTGCTTTTCAAAGTTGGAAAATATGGCAGCAATAGTTTCCATGGCTGGTCTCCTGAGTACAGAAATCATCATTACTACCAAAAAAAAAATTAAATATTAATGAAAAGGTAGTCATTTGAAGTATTAGTCACTTAGTGTTCACTTTGCTAATAGTCATGTTCAATCTAGAAATAGATTTAAGTGTACAAAACAAGTACAAAAGGTAAACTAGACCAGAGCAGGTAGTGCCACTAAAATGTGAATAGGGAGTCAAAGATACTTTATGGGATTTTAAATTCGGTTTATACAAAAAAGAAAACTATCATATATACATTAGGTAGTGTTGTGCTATTAATGCATCCAATAATGCACTAAATTGGCTGAATATAAACCAACAAACAAAAGGGTAAAACAATATTTTCAACATTTGACTCTTAGACTGAATTTTGGATTCACTGACTCAGTGGAATATCATAGTTTATGTCCTCATGTAAATGGAAACTGCTAATTATTATCTGCCTCTCACCAAATATATAATTTGGGGGAAAGGAGGAAAGGACTATTCTCACAGAAGATGCATTAAAAATTAAATCTATATTGGTACAATATGAACAAACAAGCAGTAAAGAATATAGTACAAGAAAAAGGCACCAAGGGTAAGGTTCCCACAAAGATACAAATCACACAGTACGGTGATTCAGAGGAAATGCAGTCAAACCAGACAGTGTGAAGAACCTTGTAATGAGACATTTCACAAGGAAGCTAGATACAACATGTATTGGTGCAAGTTGGAGAACCACTAAAGTGTTGGGTATACAATGCATCAAGTGCCCATATATTAAGTAAACACAGAATGATGGAGGTATGATGTTCCACTGTCCGGGATGACCCCAAGCCCTGACGCGCATTTCAGCTCAGAATGAGCCGAAACTACCTGTTGCTCCCCCTTCCCTCCCCTTTAGCTTGTTCCTAACATTTTCTCTCACCAAATATCTACCTAAGATATTCTGGCAATTAGTTACTTCTCAAAATCCCTTTTTGTGAGTACTGATGTCTTACTTAAATGATGCTACTAGTCCCTATAGCTACAGTGCCTTGTGAAAGTATTCGACCCCTATGAACTTTTCTACCTTTTGCCACATTTCTGGCTTCAAACATAAAGATATAAAATTGTAATTTTTTGGTGAATCAATTTTGGTGGAAACACTTGGTTCGGCCTCATCTGGAAAATGCTGTCCAGCTCTGGGCTCCGGTTCATAAAAAGGATTTCCTGGAGCTGGAGAGGGTTCAATGAAGAGCCACAAAAAAGGGGTATAGAGAGTCTAAGTTATGAGGAAAGATTTAAACAACTAGATTTATTTAGTCTGGAAAAGAGACGACTACGAGGGGACATGATTAATTTATTTAAATATATGAATGGTCCATACAAAAAATATGGTGGTAAGTTGTTCCAGATTAAATCAAATCAAAAGACGAGAGGGCACGGTCTCCATCTGAAGAAATCAAGGTTTTAATCACCAGAGGTGACAGGTTTTTTTACTATGAGAACTGTTAATCTGTGGAATAGCCTGCCTCAGGCGCTGGGACAGCAGGGACAGCAGAGAGCTTCAAGAAGGATCTAGATGCCTTTTTACACCTAAATAACATTGATGGTTATGTTATATAGAATTGTTTCCCATAACTCATCCAATCCCTTCCTTGGTTGAACTTGATGGACATGTGTCTTTTTTCAACCGTATAAACTATGATACTATAATACAATTGTGAAGTGGAATGATATTAATTTATTATTCGGCCCCTTTACTTTCAGTGCAGCATGCTCAGTCCAGAAGTTCAGCAAGTATCTCTGAATGATCCAAAATGATTTGTCCTAAAAGTCTCTGTATAAATACACCTGCTCTGTGAAAGTCTCAGGGTTCTGCATCATGAAGTCTAAGGAACACACCAAGCAGGTCCGTGATACTGATGTGGAAAAGTTTAACCAGTTAAGGACCGGGCCCTTTCCCGTTTTTTCATTTCCATTTTTCACTCCCCACCTTCAAAAATCTATAACTTTTTTATTTTTACACGTAAAAAGCTGTGCAACAAATTGCACTTCATATTCCATGCCATGTACTGGGAAGCGGGAAAAAAATTCCAAATGCAGTGAAAATTACAGGGATACCAAATTTGTATAGGTTTTATAATGTTTTCATACATTTACAAAAATTAAAACCTCATGTACAAAATTTTTTTTTATTTTGCTGTCTTCTTGTGCTTATAACTTTTTTATACTTCATTGTATGGAGTTGAGGGTGGTGTCATCTTTTGCGACTTTTGATTGTTGTTTCAATGATATATTTTTTAGGCTGTACGACCTTTTGATCACTTTTATAGAATTTTGATTATATCGGGCATTTTCGGACGTGGCGATACCTATGTGTTTAGATTTTACTGTTATTGATTATATCAGTTCTTAGGGAAAGGGGGTGATTTGAATTTTAGGTTTTTTTATAATTTTTTTTAACTTTTTTTTTATTTGATTTTACTATTTTCAGAATCCCAGGGTACTTAACCCTAGGTTGTCTGATCGATCCACCATAATTGCCATACTACACGATTGGAAGATATAGGGATTTTATCTCATAATACGATTAACAATGTGGCTGATAGACACATGTAATGAATGGGTCATCACGTTAACGAGATTCAGTACCTAGACCGAATTAGGCCTTAGTCTGACGATTTACAGGCGACTAATAGCAATCTACCAGATGGACGTACGGGAGCGGACGTACCTACGGATATAGATGCAGACGCCAGGATCTGCTTTGAGCGCGCTAGGACATTTGCCGGCGTGCGATCAGCGGCGAAAACACCCTTCCGATTCGTGCCGGAAGCCTGTTGCTGACAATATCGCCAGCGGAGATTATACGGTTATGGAGAGGGCTCGGCCGCGAGCTCTCCTGCACGGAACGGCGACCAGGCTCGCAATACATCGGGCGGGCGTGCTGCGAACCGGTCGTAAGTCGGAGATTTGGATACAAAAAAATTGTCACAAAACTGTTAACATCTCCAATGAGCCAAGGGATCATATTGAAATGGAAGGAGTATTATAGCAAATCTACCAAGACCCGTCTTAACCGCTAACACTTATCGCTCAAACAAGGAAAGACCTGATCCAGAGTGCAGCTCCAAGAGCCCATGCCTACTTAGGACGCAGAAGGTTTACAGCGGGACAACATTGTACATGGCACAAAATGGCCTTATGAACGAGTGGCAAGAAGACATTCTCAAAGATATCCGATAACCATCTTCTTTAAAGAGATTGTCTCGCAGAGCACCAGTGGAGCCCAAAACACCAACCAGTGAGGAGGTGCTCTAGGCCATAAAACCAAAATCAAACAATTTTTGGCCACATGTCAAAACGATATGTTTGGCGTAAAAGCACATGAGCTCGATAACTCCCTGAACCAACAACCATCTGTTAACATGGTGGTGAGCGAGCATGCATGGTTGGGGCCTGCTTTTCAGCGAGGGGAGGGAAAATGGTTAAAAGTTGATAGGAAGAGGTGGAGCACTTTCGCCGGTATCCCATCCACTGCTCCACCTGCCCTTTCCTCGTTTCCTCTCGTTCTGTTAATCCTTTCTCGTCATTTCTATTCCTCTTCCTCAATTACTAGTACCCTTTCTTCTTTCTTTTCTCATTTACCTCCCCTTTTTGGGTTCCTCGCACCGTTTCTCCTGTTTTGTTCCCTTGTTCTAGCTCTTTTGTGTTCCCGGTCTCGTGCTTCCCCCGCTCATTGCCTCCCCGGTTTGGTTCTTCTATCTGTACTCCTCCCCTCTGTCTACATTTGGTCGGTGTTCTTATTTTTCTCTGGTTCCTTGGTGTTGCTCGACCTCCTGCTCTTCGTTCCCTCAAAAAAAAATATATATTATAAAATAAAAAGATTTTTAGGTGCATACGGTCATTTTATTGCGATCTTGGTCAAATCAGACATATTTGCTTGCGAGTACTGAGGAAAATGGTAGGTTTATCGCCAAGATTCTTGACTAATGTCTACTGCATGTAGGTTTTGTTTCTGGCTGATCAGTTGTTACTGGCATTTGTTATTGTTTTGTTTCTGTTCAGTTTAGGCTCTCTACTGTCTATTTGTAGAGCCATATTCCCCTAGCAAAGCATCTCTGGGTTAATCTCCAGAGCTTTTAAGGTGACTTAATTGGAAACAGCTCCAGTAAAGAGAACTCTTTACCTTCTGACACCCTCCCACCCGCCCAATAGTTCCTCTCTACGCACAAACCTGTTCAATACGCGGCCTGTTTATGCCTGTTACTGTAGGAGACCCAACCAGTGTCGAAACGTGCTGTGCTACAGTTCGGGTTGTTCTCGGGAATTTAGCCCCTCGAAGAAATAATGTTTTTCTTAGACTTATTGTAAGTCATACTGGCTTCGTGTGTCGAAGGGGCTTCTTCCAAGGTAGCAAAGGACGAATTGTTTTCAATTTAACAAATGGAAAACGAGTTGCATACTTTTCCATTGAGAGCCATGAAATGCACTGTCGGCATATACTGGACAACTGCTCAACTTGTCATAAGTTCATGACTGTGTGTAACTAGAACATATCTAGATTAGACAATAAGTTACTGACAAATAGAAACTGCAGCAGTAGTCAGAATTGATATCTATAATTGCAGGCCAATTGGTTAGCTCAAAAAAGTTCTCACCTCTGTGCTTCAATGTACACTCTGGATCCCCTTCTGACAGAAAAAACAGAAATAGATTGTTTTGCTCATTATGGAACAAGAAAAACTTTGTAGGAAAGTCACAATGGTCTAAGAATTTAAACTTTTGCTTCACGTTAGAAAGAACCTTTGAGCTTAAGCAGCCATGAGTTCTCTTGGACAAAATGATCGTCTGAAAGCAAGTGTTGTTGTACTTTCGTGTTTGCTGAAACAGTTTTTACACCTGGAATTTGGGGAATCCATCAACATTTTATAGCAGAGCCTCAGTTCCCTCAGGTTGTATGGTGACTGCGTGGATCCTGAATTGTTTCAAGTCTTCCACAGGCGCTGGTTAGTGAGGGATCTGGCTTGGGTCAGTGGCACGGTTACACCCACGATCCTCGCGTACGGAATTGAGGGTGTACCCGTGCTGCTGCCGCGGTCCCGTCCCCCCAGCTTCTCACTTACCTCTCCAGCTCCGGAATGCACTCTGCTCCCAGCTGTAGGAGCATGATTCTTCAGCAGTCGCGTGCTCCTGCCACTAGAGGGGAGCGCGCGCGGACTTCCTCCCAGCATTAAAGGGCAGCGTCCTCATTATTGGCTCTGGCATTCCAGGCTCGGGCTATATATGCTGGCGGACTCCCAGCATCACATGTCCGGATCTTAATGTCAGTTAAGAAGAGAAGCACTCTGTGTTCCCGAGACGTACACGAAGGGCTCTGTGATCCCGTGTTCCTTGGTGGGTTCCGTGTGAAGGGTTTCGTTGTGTTCCCATTGTTACGTGGTAATCTGTGCGGTTACTGAAATACTGTGGGAGGTACTGCATCCTGTGGCGGTCTGATTCATGTTGGAGGTCCTGAATTCCATGTGGCGGGGGTAAATGAAGTTATGTCGGCGGTAATGCATTCATGTGGCGGGTCATGCAAATTCCTGTGGCAAGGTCAGCCCAATACTGTGACGGGCAAGCGATCTCTAGTGTCCTTCCAGAGGTCCTGCAATGGCGCATTCCAGAGGTCATGCCAGCCGTCCTTACAGAGGGCTGCACAGAGTCCTTAAGGTCCTGCCAGCCGCCTTCCGTGGGTTCCTGCAGCCGTCCTTCCCGGTGGTCCGGCCAGCCTGTCACTTCCTGGGCTCTGCCAGACGGCCTGACCGTGCGCCTCGCAAAGACGCTTCCGTGGTCCTGACAGCCGTACGTCCGGGGTCATTGTCAAGCCGTCCTTCACGGGTCATGCTGACTCCCGCGCTGGTCTATGCTGCCTGCCTCCGTGGTCCATGCTGCCTTCCCGTTTTGTCCTGCCTGCCTGACTTCCAGTGCGGCCCGGCCTGCCTGTCACGATCGGGACCAGACTGCCCAGTTTCTTCCAGTGGTCATGAGCCATCCGTTGGTCCCATGTCACATTACCTTGGGCTGCAACGTGGGCATAGTAAACCCGTGGATGAGACCTGGTGACTCCCCGCCGCTTCGCAAGACCATACCGCTTTGGGCGGGCTCTGGCGAAGACACAGGAGTTCACTTAGACTCCGCTCCCGGGTGGGCGGTAAGGTTGTTATGTACCTGCGGTGGTCCAGGGGAGTCCACTTAAAGTAGTCTAAGGGAAGATTGACCCTGAGATTGTGACAGCAGCAAGAAGGCAGCGTTCTGAAGCCAACACCAGTTAGTGTTGGGATAGTATTTAGCAGGTGATGCGCACCTGCTTGGTTTTTCGGGTGTTTACCCTCACAGACCTCTTAGTTTACACCAAAAGGTTTCTCAATCTTCATCTTATAGAGACACAGGAGAATCTTATTTTTCCATAGTCTGGGGTCAGTAATTCATATGTTTTTTTGGCAAACTGTATGACATGGATTTTCCATATGTCTTGAAATTCAAAGATGATGCTTATGTTGGCACCACTTCTGCCAAATGGTGGAGGGCTCCAGTGATAGTGTGACTTGTGGAAATGTCGCTATCGCAACTGCAACTCTGGGTCATCATTACATCTCTCACAAAGGATCTTTTCCCCAAACTTATTAGCGCCAAGATTGGGGTCTCGGATGTCGGAACGACGTGTGTGTGCCACAAATCCTATTAATTTAATCAATAATAGTGCTCTTTGGATCCTCTTAAACTGGGTGCGATGCATGGAGAGGGCCTCAGGGGGGGGGGCCTCTACAGATAGCACGATAGTATTTGATGCATATTGCAGCAAAAAGGACTTCCTGGGGGTTAACACCCCGCGGGTGTATAACAGCGATCCAAAGCTGGGAGAGCTGCTCCCGTGATGTCATTTCGTTCTTAACCCCTTATTACAATAGTGCTGATAGCACATGTTAATGAATGAGAATGGAAGATCCCCATATACTGCCAGACGGTAGTAGGGGCAGATATCGATAGGAATCGTCCAGACAAACCTAGGGTTAAAGTCCCCTAGGGAGTCTTTGAATTCAATAGTAAAAAGAAAAGGTTTAAAGTTTAAAAAAAAAACTGTTTCTGTGTTCCTGGTTTCCTGTGTTCCCTTGTTACGTGGTATCCTGTGGCGGTCCTGCAATCCTGTGGCGGTCCTGCAATCCTGTGGCGGTCCTGCATTCCTGTGGCGGTCCTGCATTCCTGTGGCGGTCCTGCATTCCTGTGGCGGTCCTGCATTCCTGTGGCGGTCCTGCAATCCTGTGGCGGTCCTGCAATCCTGTGACGGTCCAGTATCCTAGTGTCCTTCCAGAGGTCCTGCCAGCCGTCCTTCCAGAGGTCCTGCCAGCCGTCCTTCCAGAAGTCCTGCCAGCCGTCCTTCCCGTGGTCCTGCCTGCCTGCCTTCCCGTGGTCCTGCCTGCCATCCGTGGTCCCCTTGTCCCTACCTTGGCTGCCACCGTGGGCCTAGTCACACCCGTGGAGAGACCTGGTGACTCCCCGCCGCAGCAAGACCATCCCGCTTTGCGGCGGGCTCTGGCGAAGACCAGGAGTTCACTTAGACTCCGCTCCCGGGTGCGGCTAAGGTTGTTATCTCCCGCGGTGGTCCAGGGAGTCCACTCACTTAGTCCTAAGGGACTATTCCCCTGAGATTGTGACAGTCAGTCAAGAATGGCAGCGTTCTGAAGCCACCACCATGTTTCTTTGTTGGGATCGTATTTAGCAGTTTTTAGGTTTTTTTATTATAATTTTTTTTAACTTTTTTTTTATTTTGATTTTTACTATTTTTCAGACTCCCTAGGGTACTTTAACCCTAGGTTGTCTGATCGATCCTACCATATATTGCCATACTACAGTATGGAAGTATATAGGGATTTTACTCCTCATACATTACAATGTGCTGATAGCACATTGTAATGAATGGGTTAACCCGAAGTAGCTTCGGGTCTTCGTGAGACCCGAAGCTACCATGGCGACGGATCGCCACTCCCCGATGACGTCACGGGGAGCGGCGATCCTCGGAAAGATGGCGGCGCCCATGCGCCGCCATCTGTTTGAAGCCGCCGGCAGCTTTGCCGGCGGCGATCAGCAAGAAAACACCCGCGATCGGTGCCGGCAAGCCTTTGCTGCAATATGCAGCAGAGACTTACCGGTTATGGAGAGGGCTCGGCCCGCGAGCTCTCTCCATGCATCGGAACGCGACCGCCGCCATGAATACACGGCGGGCGGGCGCGAACCGGTTAAGGCTGGATTTGGATACAAAAAAATTTCACAAACTTTAAACATCCCAATGAGCACAAGGGATCATATTGAAATGGAAGGAGTATCTACTGCAAATCTACTAAGACCCGTCTGTACCTCTAAACTTTCATCTCAAACAAGGAGAAGACTGATCAGAGATGCAGCCAAGAGGCCCATGATCCCTACGTATGGACTGCAGAAGGTTACAGCTGAGGACAACAATTGTACAGTGGCACAAATATGGCCTTTATGAAAGAGTGGCAAGAAAGACATTTCTCAAAGATATCCATAAACAGTCTTCTTTAAAGATTGCCGCAAGACACCTTGGAGACCCAAAACACCAAACATGTGGAAGAAGGTGCTCTAGTCAAATAAAACCAAAATCAAACATTTTGGCCACAATGTCAAACGATATGTTTGGCGTAAAAGCACATAGCTCATCTCCCTGAACACACCATCCTGTCAAACATGGTGGTAGCAGCATCATGGTTTGGGCCTGCTTTTCTTCAGCAGGGGCAGGGAAAATGGTTAAAATTGATAGGAAGATGGATGGAGCAAAAAATATATATATTAAAAATAAAAAGATTTTTAGGCTGCATACGGTCATTTTATTGAGATCTTGGCTAACTCAGCACATATTTGACTTGCTGTTACTTAGAATATGATTAGTTATGCAGATTCTACTCATTCTACTGCATTGTTACTGTTTTGTTTCTGTTACAGTTGTTACTGCATTGTTACTGTTTTGTTTCTGTTACAGTTTAGGCTCTCCCTGTCTATGTAGAGCCATAATTCCCTAGCAAAGCATCTATGGCTTTAATTCTCCATATGCTTTTAAGGTGGCCTTAATTGGCAACCTCTCCATAAAGAGAACTCTTACCTTCTGACCCTAGTCAATAGTCTCTCTCTCACGCAGCCAAACCTGTTCCATACGCTGTACTGAGGAGACCCAACCAGGTCGAAACAGTGCTGTCTACAGTTCGGAGTTTGTTCCTTCGGGAATTTATCCCACATCATGTTTTTAGACTTATTGTAAGTCATACTTGGTGTTAAGGGGCTTCCTTACAAGGTAGCAAAAGGAGGCATTGTTTTCCATTTAACACATTGGAAAACGTATTTGCATACTTTCCATTTGTAGAGCCATGAAATGACTCTGTCTGGCATCTCCTTTGACAATCAGGCTCCACACTTGTCATAAGTTAATGACTGTTGTGTAACTAGAAAATATCTAGATTTAGACAATAAGTACTGGACAAATAGAAACTGCAGCAGTATTTCAGAATTGATATCTATTTAATTGCAGCCAATTGGTTAGCTCAAAAAAAGTTCTCACTCTTTTGCTCATCAATGTACACTCTGAACCCCTTCTTGACAGAAAAAACAGAAATTTAGATATTTTTGCTCATTTATTGGACAAGAAAAACTGAAATGTCACAAGGTCATAAGAATTTAAACTTTTTGCTCAGTAGAAGCACCTTTTGAGCTAGTACAGCCATGAGTCTTCTTGGAAAATGATGCAACAAGTTTTTCACACCTGGATTTGGGGATCCTCAACCATTTTAGTTGCAGATCCTCTTCAGTTCCCTCAGGTTGTATGGTGAATGTTCAAGTCTCTCCACAGCGACGCTGGTTAGTTGAGGGATCTGGCTTGGTCAGTCAAGAATGGCAGTGTTCTGAAGCCACCACCATGTTTCTTTGTTGGGATCGTATTTAGCAGGTGATGCGCACTGCTTGGTTTTTACCACACATACCTCTTAGTATTAACACCAAAAAGTTCAATCTTCATCTTATGAGACCAGAGAATCTTATTTTTCATAGTCTGGGAGTCATTCATATGTTTTTTGGCAAACTGTATGCAGGATTTCATATGTCTTGCACTAAAGAGAGGCTTCTGTTGGCACACTCTGCCAACTGGTGGAGGGCTCCAGTGATAGTTGACTTTGTGGAACTTTCTCCTATCGCCCTACTGCAACTCTGGGTTCATCCTTACCTCTCTCACAAAGGCTCTTTTCCCACTTATTTAGTCGCCAAGATTGGGGAAGACTTGTGGTTGTCCCAAACCTCTTCCATTTAATCATTAATAGTGCTCTTTGGATCCTTAACTGGGTCGCGATGCATGGAGAGGGCTCAGGGAGGGGGGGCCCTCTCCATAGCCGATAAGTCTTTGCTGCATATTGCAGCAAAGACTTACCGGTAACACCCGCGGGTGCTATAACAGCGATCCAAAGCTGGGATCGCTGCTCCCCGTGATGTCATTTCGTTTTAACCCCTTCATTACAATGTGCTGATAGCACATTGTAAGGAATGAGAAGGAAGATCCCCATATACTGCCATACTGGGTATGGCAATATATGATAGAATCGATCAGACAACCTAGGGTTAAAGTACCCTAGGGAGTCTAATTTTTGTAAATGTATGAAAACATTATACACCTATACAAATTTGTTATCCCCGTAATCGTACCAACCCAAAGAATAAAGTAGACATGTCATTTGGGGCGCTCAGTGAAAAACGTAATTTCCCGCTTTCGAGTACATGGAATGGAATATTTAATACCGTCACTATGAAGTGCAATTTGTTACGCAAAAAACAAGCCATCACACAGCTCTTTACGTGTAAAAATAAAAAAAGTTATAGATTTTTGAAGGTGGGGAGTGAAAAATGGCATGAAAAAACAGGAAAGGGCCCGGTCCTTAACCGGTTAAGTGCTGCAGAAATTCTTTAGCAACCTTGGTCAGATCTGTTTCTTGTCACAATTCTGTCTTTGAGCTCCTTGGGCAGTTCCTTAGACTTCAAGATTCTCATGGTTTTCACTAAACCACAGACGTGAAAAACAAAACCAATCTGAAAGTGCCCTCACTCTGATGGTCTGAATACTTATGTCCATGTGATATTTCAGTTTTTCCTGTTTAATAAATTTGCAAAAATATCTACATTTCTGTTTTTTCCTGTCAAGATGGGTCGCATAGTGCACTTTAATGAGCAAAAAGAAGAACTTGTTTTCTCTTACTAATTGGCTGCAATGAAACAAGTGGAAAATTTAAAGGGGTCTGAATACTTTCCGTATCCACTGTAAGTCATAGATTATGAATCTTCTTTTGTGGAAACATGTCAAGCTACTTTTACTGGAAACCTATCTGAACATTTCCCCTCAATTTAATTATTTCACAAAGGAAACTTGTAAAATTGTTTTTGTTTCTATTTGTTATTGATTTACGCCGTAAAATCCATTTAAGCCATGCAGACTTTAAATAACCTTGCTCTTTCAGCATGAAAAGGAGAAAAATGATTTAAATAGCTTTTATCCATGCTGCTGCCTTGCAGCTGAAATTCAGCAACAAACACTTGATGAGAATTGAGTAGGTATTTCAGTAATACACAGACGGATGAATGCTGAAGCGATGTACATATGATCAGCTCTGCCTGGAGCTAGACACTTGTTTGATAAGTATTCACGAAACCTCCTATCTGATTATGTCCATAAAATATATCTATATGTGTAACCTTGGACTTGTGATAGTCCATCAGAATCAATTTTTTGACCTTTTTTTCCTCAGAACTGACAGTGAAAGTGGATAAGCAACAGGAGTAGTATATTTAAGCAGACATAAATATCAGGTCTGATTTAGACTACAAATTTGATTTTCTGTACATGTATAAATACTGTATAAGGTAAAATCAATGCCTAGGCAGGAGAACTTGACCTCGCTTATCAGACTTTATGGGCCTAATTCTTCAACACTGCAGTGATGTCATAATAGCAAGTGATAGTACATCACTTGGCTATGCTATAACTACATGAATGCTATGGGACTAAGGTCTGACACCACTCCAAACCCTGAATAAAGGGTAAATAGTGTATTTGATTTATATGGCACCTGTCAATCTGATATGCGGGGAAATGTAACACAGTTTCACTCACTAAGGTCTGCTGCACAAGAAAGGGTGTCCTTTCTGCATATAGAAATATGATAAAGGATTTCCTGTCTACCGGCTGAACTGTAACAGTTTTACCGGACCGGTGCCGACGCCCTTGATTTATATTTCTGTATGCTGCAAGGACTCCCATGCTGTGCAGCACATTCAGTCTGTGGGATTGGATCAATATACATGTCTGTTTCTCTAGGCTACACACATACACTGGCCCAGATTTACTATTAGTGAGGCAAGCTTTGTGCAGTTTGCCTCACTAATGTGCAGAGCGTGCAAGATTAATGAAGACCAGCGCTCTGTCTTCATCAATGTGGCGTTCCCTGTACGTGCTGATAGCGCTTAAACAGGAAAAACTGCTGCACTCAGATTAACAATCGTGCACCACAAATATATTGAACTTGCCAACATAAATGTAGTGGCTGGTGCGAATGTGCACAGGAGCTCCTCTATAGGTGCACAGTATTGTGTTGCGGTAGACACAATTCAGCCGCGACACAATACTGGTGCACATGCTTCATAAATACATGTGCAAGCAGTTTTCACACATATTTATGTGCAAAGTATACCTGATTTCTAGTGCAGGAACATTTATAAACCTGGGCAATTATGTTAATCCTTTCCCGTCAAGGCCTTTTTCATTTTTTCATTTTCATTTTTCACTCCCCACCTTCAAAAATCTATAACTTTTGAATTTTTCCATGTAATAAACTCTGTGATGGCTTGTTTTCTGCGTAACAAATTGCACTTCATTTGGATGGCATTTAATATTCCATGCTGTGTACTTGGAATCGGGGAAAAAAATTTCAAATGTAGTGGAATTTTTGAAAAAAGGCATCTGCGCCGTTGTTTTGTGGGCTTGGATTTTACGAATTTCAGAGCGTGCCCCAAATGACATTTTTAATTTATTCTTTGGGGCGTTACGATTACGGGGATATCACCTTTTTCTTACATTTACAAGAATTCAAACCTCCTGTACATTTTTTTTTGCCTTCTTCTGCCGATAATAACTTTTTCATACTTTGGAGTACGGAACTGTGGGTGATCATTTTTTGTGATTTTTGATGATGTTTTAAATGCTATCATTTTTGGACTGTACAAACTTTTGATTACTTTTTAATGAATTTTTTATATTTTTTAAAGGGGTAAAAAAGTGCGATTTTCAACTTTGGGCGCTATTGGACGCAGCAATACCTAATGTGTTTATGATTTTTACTGTTTATTTATATTTATATCATATTTATAAGGAAAGGGGGTTGATTTGAATTTTTAGGTGAATTTTAATATATTTTTTTTTTTTTACTTTTTTAAATTTTTACTATTTTTCATACCCCCTAGGGCACTTTAACCCTCGGTTGTCTGATTGATCCTACCATATACTGCCATACTACAGTATGGCAGTATATGGGGATTTTCTTCCTCATTCATGTGCAAATCACACATAAAGGGGCGGATTTATCAAGCTGTCTGAAAGTCAAAATATTTCTAGTTGCCCATGGCAACCAATCACAGCTCAGCTTTCATTTTACCAGTGCTCATGAATATTTTAAAGGGGAGCTGTGATTGGTTGCCAATATTCTGAATTCAGACAGCTTGATAAATCTGCCCTAATGAATGTGAAATGAATAGGTTAAATTGAGACAGACTTCGGAAGACCCAAGCCTGTCATGGCAACTGACAAGCCCCCCCCCCCGATTCATCATCGATGAACAATCAACGATCTTCACCAAGATGTCAGTGCCCATGGGCCGCCATCATTTTGAAGCCGCCAGCAACTTTGCCTAGCAACTATCGCGGGTGTTGCCAGTAAGTGTTTGCTGCAATATGCAGCAAACACTTTCCGCTATGGAAAGGGCTCAGCCCATGAGCCCTCTCCATTCACCTGCAGCCAACGTGTGACATGCTATTACATCACGCATTGGTAAGGGGTTAAAGGGGTATTTCGAGAATATGACCATCTGATACAAAAAACCATGATGATATAAATAAATGAACTTTTGTCTATGGAGGGAGGAGGGGCCACCTCCTCCTCTTTTCCAGCACACGGTATGCCTGCACGACGGGCATACTGCGTGTGAATGAACCCTTATGCTCTGCTCCCACTGATGATGTCACAGACTGTCCTGCTCTGTTTCCATAGTAATGATGTGTAACTGCCATCACTGCACATTACCTCACTGAGATGACGTCTCTCCACAACACTGGCCATACTGGATGCGCTACAACCAACCCACTATAGTCAAACATAGTGATGATCAAATTACCTGCCCAGGCAGGTGCAGAACATGTGATGTGGACATGTGACGAGCGGCCATCTTCTGTCCTGTGTCCAGAGGCGTCGCTAGGTCAAAAGATCTTCTTAGTGGAGCTGTGGGAGTCATTACAGGGGACTGTGATGACATTGGGGGGCTTTGGGAACATTACTAGGGGGCTGTGATGACATTGAGGGGGGCATATGGGACATTATTGAGGGCTGTGGGGAACATTACAGGAGGCTCTGGGGAACTTCTTATTGGGGGCTGTGTGGACATTACTTAGTGTAGGTATTAAGTGAGGGGATTCTTTATGGGGACATGATTAGGCAGGGCATTATTTAGTTTAGGGCCACGTTCAGAGCTAATTAGTGGGGGGCCACAGTTATTAAGTGTAAATTGCATTCTTACTTATTAGTTCAAGATTAGGAAACAATATTAAGTAGGTGGCATACTGAGGGGGTATAATGCAAATTATATAAATATATAAATTACCTTATACTGTGGTGGGGAAGTAATTGTCAGCTTTATTGTGTGTAAACCAGAATATATGTGTATAATATATACAGGGTGACATACAAAATAGGTTCTGTAGGTTTGTTCTTAAGTTGAACTTGTATGTAAGTCGGAATTGTATATTTTATAATTGTAACCCCAGACAGAATTTTTCTGGTCTCTGTGACGAATGGATTTTAAAAATGTTGGGTTGTCATAAGAACCAGGATTAACAATAAAGCTTCATTACAGACACCTGTGATAACTGTTATAGCTGATCATTGTAGCCTAGGGCTAAAGTACATTAAATTACCAACGTCCAGGTCTCTTTGTAACAAGGAGTCGTCTGTAAGTCGGGTGTTCTTGAGTAGAGGACCACCTGTATATAGGCTTTATGGCTTTATGGCCTCCTGGCACTGGAGGTCACAGGTAGGGATTTATCCTGTGTTTTATGTACTGTAGCTGTATGTGTTGTGTACGGGAGTAGGCATTACTGAAAATGTTATGTATGTACATTGGGGCCCGTGCCCCGGATGTTTTACCACCCTAGCAACGCCCCTGCCTGTGTCTGTTCCATGTGGAGGAAATCAGTGGACTGATTAAAGGGCCAGTAGCATTTTAAAGTGTATGTCCACTTTTTGTACCCCAGAACTTTAAGCTGTTGTACATGCAAATTTCTTAAGAAGCTACTGTGTCATGGAGTAGCTGCATTGTAGAGCAGGAATCTGAAATATACATCATATTAAAGTTTTGCATTAAGTGTAGCATTAAGCTACACTATGTTACAGTAAGGAAAAAAAAAAGTATAATGTGCAGGGCCAGCCTCAGGTTTAAGTAGGCTGCTGGGTGACAGAGCCTTAGTGGGCCCCTTAGTGTGCCTTAGTGGACTGTTCCCCACCCCCCAGTAGCCAGACTGCCCCCCTCACTGGTAGCCACACTGTTTTGTATTCTCATTGGGAGTGCAGCATAGAGGCAGAAAACTGGTTGGAAGGTGATCATTTGTACCAGTGTCTTAAAGCAACACTAGTACAAATGATCCAAGGGCCGAATTT
The DNA here is from genome assembly GCA_019512145.1 of Engystomops pustulosus. Classification (NCBI taxonomy): domain Eukaryota; kingdom Metazoa; phylum Chordata; class Amphibia; order Anura; family Leptodactylidae; genus Engystomops; species Engystomops pustulosus. The sequence continues at coordinate 179,869,688 of CM033643.1, forward strand.
TTTTTTCTGTGCCCGAGTGGACCCATCCAGCGCCCTTAGTCCCTGGCACTTCCCTGGGTAAGCCTGGTGCTGCCCAAGCTACCTCAATTGTAGATGTGGAGTCCATGTAAAAGATATGAAACCACCTGCACTTTCAAGTGCTCCAAATAAACAATAAAAGAGCTTCCAATCCGTCACCTCTTCTTTTTCCACTGGCCCGATTGGTAAGTGTACACACTGCTTCGGAAAAAATGCACTAGTTGTCCAGCAGATCAGGCTCAGTTTTTGGGCTTCTTCATGGACTACAAGAAAAACAGATCCATCGTGCAAACCACCAATTGCTAAGGAAGTACTTTGAAAGGTATCTATTATACCAGGGGTAGGGAACCTATGGCTCGGGAGCCAGATGTGACTCTTTTGTTGGCTGCATCTGGCTCTCAGACAGATCTTTAATAAATAGTGATGGCTGCTGTGTGTCTCTTAGACTGATCACTGGACACAGGCAGCGATGTTACTGCTGCTTATGTCCTTTGTGTGACCATCACAGCTATCACAGCCATCACAGCCATCGTCTAAGCCTGGGTCAAAGAGAAGAGCATGGGAGCCATAAGGAGCTGGCTTCAGGGAGCGCAAGTAGATGAATATCCTTTTTTTTTTTTTTGCTGTGGCTACCTTTGTACTGGGGGGCATGTGCTGTGGCTACCTATCTACTTGGGGGCATGTACTGTGGCTACCTATCTACTGGGGGTATGTACTGGGGCTGCTTATCTACTGGGAATAATGTGCTGGGGCTACCTATCTACTTGGGGCCATGTGCTGTGGCTACCTATCTACTTGGGGCCATGTGCTGTGGCTACCTATCTACTTGGGGGCATGTGCTGTGGCTACCTATCTACTGGCGAGCATGTGCTGTGGCTACTTATCTACTGGGGTTATGTACTGGGGCTGCTTATCTACTGGAAGTATGTGCTGTGGCTACCTATCTACTGGGAAGAATGTGCTGGGGCTACCTATCTACTGGGAGGCATGTGGTGGGCGTCAGGATTTGGAGTAGTGAACCCTCTGGACCACCACAGGCGATGATGTAAGCAGACACCTGGGGCTGGAATCTTAGTGGCACCCGGTCTTCACCAGAGCCCGCTGCAAAGCAGGATGGTCTTACTGCAGCATTTTACCACCAGGTCATTCCACAGGTACGACTTGTCCGTGGTGGCAGCCAAGATCGAGGTACAGGATCACTAGACAGTCTTGTGGTCAGGAACAGGCAGACGGTCAAGGCAGGCAGCAATGATGCGAGGTCGGGGACGGAGCAAGAAGTCAGGGCTGGCAGCGAATGAGCAGAATCAGGAACAGGTCCGGGGTCACAACGGGAGGTCAACACTTGGAAAGGAAACACTGGAAAGCTTCCTCATAGGCATGAAGCTCTAAGATCTAGCTGGGAAAGCTGGGAGCCTCCGGCCTTTATAGGAACTGGGGAAGTGGGTAGTGCCAATCAGCGGCCCGCCGGCCCTTAAAATCTGCAAGTGTCAGCGCACGCGCAGGCCAGCTAGAACAGCAGCAGGAACATGGAGAGGTGAGTGAGCTCGGAAAGGGGCACCACCACGGACAGGGGCACATTTGTGCCTGTGATCTGAGATGTAGATCGCAGGGGCACCCGTGACACTGGGACTACCTATCTACTGGGAGGCATGTGCATATTGTACGGCTCTTACGGAATAACATTTTAAAATATGTGGCGTTCATGGCTCTCTCAGCCAAAAAGGTTCCTGACCCCTGTATTATACTCACAAACAAAAGTAAAAAAAAACTCTTGAAATAATATCTTATCCAATTAAAAAAGCGCTTAAAATAATTTCTTATCCAAGCCAGCAGACATTCTCGCCCGACCCTGGGTTTCGCCGTATGGCTTCTTCTGGGGCATGTGTCTAGCTATGCTCACTAATCCTTTAATAATGTTCAAATGCATCTTAAAATAATTCCTTACATATTACATCAACATATTTTCATTATAGTGGTCCACCATTATGAATTTCCATGACACACCCTCCCAAAGGGACCTATACTAGAAAGGCCTCATTCTTACGGAGGGTTTTATTATTGTGAACAACCAATGGTGTGCTATAAAAAAGACACAACTTTTTATTCACCTAATAATAATAATAATTCTTTATTTATATAGCGCACACAGATTACGCAGCGCTGCACAAAGCATGACAAATTGGTCCCTACCCCAATGGGGCTCACAATCAAAACAACCTAACAGTATGTTTTGGAGTGTGGGAGTAAACGGGAGGACCCGGAAGAAACCCACACAAACACGGAGAGAACATACAAACTCTTTGCAGATGTTGACCTGGGATTCGAACCCAGGACCCCAGTGCTGCAAGGCAGAAGTGCTACTCACTCCGCCACCGTGCCCCCACACCTATCCTAAGAGCACCTCACTACAGCGAACATACGAAGAAAACGGAAAACTATTCCCATTAGGACAAGAACCAATGTACACTCACCGGCCACTTTATTAGGTACACCTGTCCAACTGCTCGTTAACACTTAATTTCTAATCAGCCAATCACATGGCGGCAACTCAGTGTATTTAGGCATGTAGACATGGTCAAGACAATCTCCTGCAGTTCAAACCGAGCATCAGTATGGGGAAGAAAGGTGATTTGAGTGCCTTTGAACGTGGCATGGTTGTTGGTGCCAGAAGGGCTGGTCTGAGTATTTCAGAAACTGCTGATCTACTGGGATTTTCACACACAACCATCTCTAGGGTTTACAGAGAATGGTCCGAAAAAGAAAAAACATCCAGTGAGCGGCAGTTCTGTGGGCGGAAATGCCTTGTTGTTGCCAGAGGTCAGAGGAGAATGGGCAGACTGGTTCGAGCTGATAGAAAGGCAACAGTGACTCAAATCGCCACCCCTTACAACCAAGGTAGGCAGAAGAGCATCTCTGAACGCACAGTACGTCGAACTTTGAGGCAGATGGGCTACAGCAGCAGAAGACCACACCGGGTGCCACTCCTTTCAGCTAAGAACAGGAAACTGAGGCTACAATTTGCACAAGCTCATCGAAATTGGACAGTAGAAGATTGGAAAAACGTTGCCTGGTCTGATGGGTCTCGATTTCTGCTGCGACATTCGGATGGTAGGGTCAGAATTTGGCATCAACAACATGAAAGCATGGATCCATCCTGCCTTGTATCAACGGTTCAGGCTGGTGGTGGTGGTGTCATGGTGTGGGGAATATTTTCTTGGCACTCTTTGGACCCCTTGGTACTAATTGAGCATCGTTGCAACGCCACAGCCTACCTGAGTATTGTTACTGACCATGTCCATCCCTTTATGACCACAATGTACCCAACATCTGATGGCTACTTTCAGCAGGATAATGCGCCATGTCATAAAGCTGGAATCATCTCAGACTGGTTTCTTGAACATGACAATGAGTTCACTGTACTCAAATGGCCTCCACAGTCACCAAATCTCAATCCAATAGAGCATCTTTGAGATGTGGTGGAACGGGAGATTCGCATCATGGATGTGCAGCCGACAAATCTGCGGCAACTGTGTGATGCCATCATGTCAATATGGACCAAAATCTCTGAAAATCTTGTTGAATCTATGCCACGAAGAATTGAGGCAGTTCTGAAGGCAATAGGGGGTCCAACCCGTTACTAGCATGGTGTACCTAATAAAGTGGCCGGTGAGTGTATATAAACAAATATATAAAACCAAAATTACTCTTTCTATTAAGGTTACACTTTGTCTGTACTTTGTACCTGATGTTTTATCTGGAATAAAAATGTAGAATTATTACGTTTTTCTGCAAATATGAAAAAAGTTGAATGTTATAGCATTTGTAGTGCTCCCAAAACTTATGTGATTAGTTAATGTAGGCATCTTTTAGTTCACATACATCTCCAATATTCGTGGCTAATGACTAAGTGGTTCTGAAATATTAAGTCAGTGTGGAAGGTATATGTATATCGTAAATAATCCAATTATTAATTTTGTTCCTCTTTGCTCCTTCTGTCCATCCCCCTCACTAAGTAGGAGCGGAAAAGTGCCACTTTCTCATTTAAATTTTGAAACTGCTATTACAATCATGTAACCTCCACAAATGCACATCTGTGTAAAATGTAGAGTTACAGAAGAGTTACAGATCAACTTCCATCCTCATACAGAGGTTTCCTGATGGCTCATACAGGGGCATTTCATTACTGCCACATCCATAGCAATGCTGTTTCATAAACAATTGCATTATGTCCCTGTGGCAGCAGCAAATCCTTCATTCTTGTATCACATCCATTCATCACATGACCTGTGTGCAGATCCATCGTATCCACGATACCAAGCACAGTCAGTTAAGAGTCTGCAAAGTTCTTACCATGGCCGCAACCTCTCCAAACAGCTGATTGGTGGCATATACTGACCCTGATTGATCTGATATTAATTCCCCATAGTATATGTGTTCCGTATAAATCTTCTCTGAATATCCCTTTAATTAATTCAACTTCTAATTTAATAATGTAAAGTGAGAGTTGGACTTAATTCTTGAACCAGAGTCTTTGGCTGCTCCAATGTGAAGACATCATTTCTATAACAACAGCTTCAACCAATTTTATCTTATAAGCGAATGTTTTTCCACTTGGGATTTCACCAGACATTTATTTCAGACATAGTAAATTGTTAGGTATTCCCAACAAATCATTCATTATGTTCTCATCATTTAAGCAGTCAGGCAAATGGCTAGGTAATTAATAAAAGACAGAGAAAAGTTATAGCCATCCTCCGGCACCATTCTGCAGTGACTGAGTATGAGCATACTAAAATATTTTATTTCAAAATAATTCTTGTTAGCACTTTTCAGTTAATTGAGAAAAAGCAGGAAATTAGTTAGAACAACAATTAAATTACTTCAGCCATAGTGATCTAGTAATTTTTCATCCCTATGATGATCTAGTAACTAATGTTCATAAGGGCCTCAAGACAATTTGACAAGTTTAGGTTCAAGACGCTCTTATATTTTTATCATAAGAAGAATTTATCTAGACTGGTTTTACATTCCCATGCTTAGGCTACACTCACACAGCCGCATGGGGGACATATATACAGCCGACGTATATATGGACGATATACGCCCCTCCATAGATGGCAATGGCCATGTCCTATCTTTTCACGGCATACAGCGCCGTGTGCCATATATATGTGCCACCTCCTCCTCCTCTCCCCGCACGCTGCCATGTGCCCGCCGTGCTACGGTACAGAGGGCAACGGCAGTGTAAATCCAGCCTTAGATTAACTTTCTGCTGCTTCGATTTGCACATAATACTGGATACTGGAAAACCATTACAAATGCAATGGAATTGTCCAAAAAATGCAGTTGTGCATTGACTGCTTTCACTGCCTAATGCCAGCAGAAATCACTGCAGTTACAGGCAAGTTTCTAACACCAGCCCGGTTTCGAGAGAGCTAAGGACTCTTTCAGAGAACCATATAAATGGCGGTCAAATGCCAAGCAGCACTCACCCCTCCAACTCTCCAGCCAAGCGTATGCTACACCCAAGTCCTGGCCCAGGCGTAGCATCCATTCATGTGAAAAGAGCCTTACTCTTTGAGCTCTTATTCATAGTCATGAGTAAGGGGTTAAGGTTATCCTTTTCATTTTTTAGTTTTATTCATTTTGTACATTTTCTTATAAAGGTTTCTGTGTTCAGCTTCAAGTCTATGTGACTATCTCAAGTCAAGAAAGTCAGTGAACGGACCCTGTTGACATTGCGATGCAGTCTTTTGAGTAGTGATTGTATCCAGAATATAAATTACTTGAATAATGACATAAAATATCAAACATATATTAAGTGAAATAAATATAAAAATATATTAATATCATAAATAATAATTAACCATTTACACGTGTAAAATATCCCTATAATTTGGCCAAATCACATCATATGTAGCTATACAGTATACATTAAATGTGTTCCTATGGAATAATGTGGCCCCAGTATAGTCTGCTACTGAGTGTTTGTGTCCAACAAGAAAAAATGGCAACTAAAGCTATAAGGCTATCTTAAGAATTTAATGATAAATTAAGTCTAAAGGACACAAAAATGCACAAATGCCTTGTACAGATTCAAAAGGACTGCAAAGATCTCCTGTTTGGCTCTGTTTACAATAAATGGAAGTATAAAAGTGACTTACAACTCTACAGGATAGCAAAATGTATCCTTTTTTCACATTGCTGTATGAAATATTTATTTTATAATGATGAACTACATTTTTAGACAATTGCTTATATATTGCATTCTTCTTTTTCCAAAAAATGCTTCCAAAATGGCTCTGTAATAGGAACTCTGTTTTACCAATCTCTACAATATTGATTCACACCATGATTGCTGTTTCTGTACATAGAGGGCAATCACTAGAGTAATTTTTAGAGATAGATTCATTCTACCATCAGGGTTACAACTGTTTTCATCGTTACAAGCATTACTTGTTACACTATTCTTGCATTTGCAATATTAACTTTAGTACTGGTGACCACTTTGTCGCACAAAAGAACCAGTAGCAGACAATTGCAGATGTGTCCGGCTTCAACTTTGTTCACAACTCAATAAAGAGTAACTAAATATTTGAAGCTTTTTTTTTATTTTAGAAATGAATCATAATTGTTAAGTAAAGCAGCTTCTATGTTCATTGTTTCTGCTCTGTCTCCTGTAGTGATGATAATTCATCCACAGGAGATTAAAATGTAAAGAGTAGTAGTGAGCTGGAGACGATTAGAGGTCCATGATCTCCATGATAATTCATTTACAGAAGATTAAAATGTAAAGAGTTAAGATCAGCTGCAGTGGTGTATGGGACAGTGAGCTGATTTACACAGCTGTGCAGTGCTAGAGTAGCCAGTCTAAGGCTGGGTTAACATTTTTGTTATATGCTTAGCGTATATGTAGGGAAAGCTCCCAACATAAACACTTAATGTACTCATTGACATATACTGGCATATACGCATCCACTAAAAAAACAGGATGGAAAGACATAGCAAGCCAAGTCTTCCCATCCTGCTTCCTTTTACTGAGCAGCATATATGTGCAACACCCTCGCCGATGCAATGGCGAGGTAGTGCTTGCGAATACGTCCCACCTGTAGGTAACACCACATTACACTACATGGTCCTTATAGGATCAAGGGGAAATTGCAGTGGTTAATCCTGCCTGGCAAGGCAGAGGTTAAGTATTTTGTATAATGCAAGATGCTATTGACCAATGTCTGTGTTACATCCTGTGATTGTGCACTGAGAGGTAATTGGAGGAGCAGCCACCACCTGACCAAAGGGAGGTAATAAAACCTCTGGCCAGGAATGTTCTAGAGGTCTTAGAGAGAAGTCTCTCTCAGGAGAGAGAGGAGAGCAGTCTCTCCCAGTAGGGAGAAGAGACCGGTCCTAGTCAGGCCCTCTGGGTCTGCAGGACGCAAGCAGAGTGTAGTTAGCTGAGCAGTAGCTCAGAGACTCTAGCTTCCTACCAGACCAGTGCAGGAAGAGCCTAGCCCCTGCCTGAAGTGGAGCAATAAGACTAGAGTTAGTGTAGTGAGGAAAGGGGTATCATCCTACCTTCAAGGGTGATACCTGAAGAGTTCCAGGACCGAGCTGAAGCCTCCTCTAAGGACACAGCTGCCTCCCAGCCTGCCCTATACATCCAGGCTGGTGAACTACATCCTGTGGCTCCCTCCAAATACCTCTCCAGTACTCCACCATCTTGTTAAAGGCACGTTGCTGATGTTCCTGCGGTTCCAATAAAGAACTGTAAGTTGTTTTCTTCAACTTCTGCCTCCGTCTGGTCCCTGCTACTACCCCTGCCTTCATCACCGGCACCCTGTCCATCACCCAGAGACTCACACTCGGGACACTAAGGGGTTGCCCCAGGGAGATCCGCTATAGCAGCCGCTCCCTCATCTTTTCTTGCCAACACCACCCTGCTGGAGACCTGCCAGGCTGTAGGACAGCCCTCCGGTTCCCCCGTACCAAGCACCGTGACAATAGCGTGCTTAGGCCGCAACCGCCAGCCACTCCGGTACCGCGGGCCCCGGCTGACTCCAGGCCTCACCTCTAGGGCTAGGCCCCGGTGGGGGATGTTGCATATGCTATGCAGAGGCAATAGAAGCCTATGGTGAGCAAATGCAACATATTGGGGCAGATTTACTTACCCGGTCCTGTCGCAATCCTGCGGTGCATTGTCCGACGAGGATTCGGGTCTGCCGCGATTCACTAAGGTTGTTCTTCCAATTTCCTACATGTGTTGCTTTCGCGCTGATATCCACCAGAGTTCACCTTCTTCTTCTTGGTGCCTGTGAGTGCTTGATCTTGCAACACATTTTCATTTTTAAATTCCGCGGTTTCTTCGAATCCGTCGGGTTGTCCGACGGCACGCCCCCCGATTTCTGTTGCCACAATCCGATCGCTTGCACCAAAAACTCGGGGCAATTCGGCACAAAAAGGAAATATTCGGGAAACCCGACAGAATCGCGGTCCACAGGCCCTTAGTAGATGAGCCCCATTGCATCCCTCCTCCAGCCTTGCTGAACAGATACATCGCTCAGCAGGAGTGAGGATGCCAGTGATTTCACTGTCCATATAAACACAGTGACATCACTGGGGAAACACCCCGTACATCTGGTGATTGGCTGCTGACATTCTTCACTCCTACCCCCACATGTTGTAAGGACACGTCGGAAATCCACTCGACATTTACAACATATGGCAGAAACAAAATGTGAACCCAGCCTAAGGGCTCTTTCACATTGTCGTTGGTGCTCAGCTTCAGCTGCGCATCCATTGGTTTTCTTCTGTTGTGTCTCCATTTTTCTCCCGTTATTTTCTCTGTGTTCACAAAAAAAAATTAAGGTTTATAATTGCTTTGCAAACATCACACCTGATTTTTCAGCCTCATCAGTGAAAAAATGATGTGTTCTATTGCCTTCTGTGATCGGCATCAGTGAAAAAAAATAGGACATGTTTCATAAGTTTTTCCATGGGACAACAGATCAGTGAAAATACAAGCCAATGTGAAAACACCCAAATCATTGGCTTTGTGAGACATCATGTGAAAGAGCCCTAAGACATATCACGGTGGCTGCTGATGATGATACATCCAGGGTCAGACTAGAGTAATCATCTTTGGTGCCCATCCTTCAACTAACTAGACAAAATGCCATCATTCTTTGAAGCAATGCATAAGAAGAGTAAGAGGAGAAGCGTCAAGCCAGCTTCCTGTAACTTAATCCAAGATTTTATGTCTAGGGAGTTTATGATAATCCATTAAATAGCACTCACAGGACAGATCAATAAGGAACGTAAGGAACTATCAGGGTCCCTCTGTTTATATAGTCTACCAGGCTATTATTATCCACTTCAGAAGATTTATTTTGATATATGAATGCGATGTAACACTGTGAAGCAGTAAATTGCTCTTTTTATTTATAGGCAAAAAGATAAAATTACATTTCAAAGTGTGGATTAACTATTTCAGATTTAGTTCACAGCAACTTCCTTACTGATCCTCTAGTTGTCAGTGGGTCCCTCTTTTTCCAACACTAAAAACTCACTCTTCTTGGACATGCCCATGGGCTCACCTGGGCTGTTACATTGATGTAGCACACAGCTGGGTGGTGGATGGAGGGGGCTGAGTGCTCCTCACCCCTTCTTTCTCCATAGTAAGCCGGGAGGCCAGATCATGCTGCGGTGATACACAGCAAGCTTACCAAATTGTGATTGGGTGTCATAGACCTCTATGGGGGACATGATCTGTCCAGAAATTTCTCAACCAGGTCACAGCCTCCAAAATGTTCATGTGATTGAGGCCTTATTCTGTAAACCCTTTGTTTCTGCCTGCTGCTGTCATGTGTATATATTTGCTTACATTGATGAAATTGCATATTCATGTGATTGCACTAGCCAGTTTTACATATACATTATGAATTATAAAATACTATACATTCTTCCTGCTTTTGCAATGCTCTCATTACTTTAGCCATGGCCATGGGCTCTTTACCCATGAGGAACACTGCGTAGGCCAGTAACAATACTTAATATGCCTATACAGGCAACTCTTGTAATATTAATGTGCTGCTTCTACTAGTACTGGGTCTAGAATAACTAATGATATCAGCGTCTTTAAGAAGAGTGTCTTCTCTGTAAGTGGCATTCTCCCTGACACAGTGCAAAGATGTCATTGTGCAACCCATGCCATTTTGCAGGAGGTAACAAGTCCATGGTATCGCCAAAAGTTATTATCACAGACCCCCCCTCTTCATATCATGCATTAAGGTTATTCCAGCATTGGATTTAACTCTTGCTTCATACAGGTCCATCTATCCTGGACAGTCTATAGGATTTCTAATTTTTAAGAGAAGCAGTGCCATTTTCTGTTGGTTTTTGCCTTTTTATTATTTGTGACATGGATGCATTATTTGTACATATTTAGCAGTTTTATGGAAGTTTGGCCTTTTCTGGTACGGTACCTTTGTATGCACACTGCATGTTTCTCATCTCTACAATTTGGGACCCTGTTAAGGCCCCTTACGTACATTTACTTACCCGTCTGCTGTTCCAAAAAACAATTGCGTGTGCCAAAATCCCAGTAATAATAATAATAATACCTCTGATGACCATGCTATGCAAAGAATATGAAAATGCTCATGGGATAAGGATATGGATATAGGATATGACAATTTTATGTGGGCAAAGAAGGGATTTATAGTACGAAAAATAAGCTGAAGATGAATATCAGGTGTCTTTATCTATACAGTTTGGGACAGTAAAGTTGTGAGATATGTGTCAGATTTACAGCTGCAAGTTCGTTGTTCTTGTAAAACTTTAAAATGAAACTGGAGGTACATGTTAAAAAGGAAGTGGCCATAAAATGCCAAACCTACTCAAACACATCAAAATATAAAAAGTAATACATGTAGAGAAATCCTAACTGTGTAAATGAAATTGAGGATTGCAAGGTTTTCAAAATAAGATGAGGAAATGTAGCATTGAACAAGATTGAATTACTGCTGGAAGGAGCAGTAACAATAAAATAGCAGATAAATCTACAGCGGACAGAGGAGAAGAGGGAAACGACTGCAGTGAATAAGACAAAGCATTGTAGAGAATATATAGACACTAAATGGCTTACGATTTTATAGATTACCCTTTGTAGGACATGATGCAATCATCCCTGGAGTCATGGCAGCCAGATTCAGTAATTGTATAGACACACTACTGACAAGGCAATTTCTTTTAATGGTGGTCATGTAATGCGATGTCTACTGTAAAGAGAATTCATCAATGTGTTTCTATAGCTGTTATTATGTCTGCCATCAATGACGATATCCAGGAGTAGTACTAGTCTTATTAGCATTGGTATTTTTTATTTATTTTCTCTCACTCCTTGTGATATAAACTCAATTGTGAAGCTCTCTATCGTAGGTACTCCCCATGACATGAGTGGGGACTCATTACACAGACCATACCATAATGAGAGTCATCATTTAACACCAGCTTGGGACAACACTTGGAGGAAGCCAAAGGGAACGATAGCACTTCTCATGCAGATTTCCCCCCTTATGCCCCCTTTGGACCACCATGGGAGGTGGTACTAGCCTAGACCTGGAACCGGAGTCTAAGTGGTCTTCACTAGAGCCACAAAGCAGGATAAACTTGCTGCGGTAGGGTCGCCCCACAGGTGTGACTAGCCCGCAGTGGCAGCCGAGGTCGAGGTACCTTAATGCGAGACAGTCTCGTGGTTGAGTCCATGCACAGGGTCAAGGCAGGCGGCAGAGATGCAGGATCAAGTCCAATGCAGGGTCAGCAACGGCAGGTCCAGGGAGATGGGAACGGGAACACAGGCACATGGAACACAGGGAAAAAAATGCAGGAGTACACAGGAACGCATGAATACACAGGAACGCAGAAATACACAGGAATATCACTGGGGAGCTTGTTCTAAGGTTTTGATGCACAAAGATCAGGCAGAGCAGGAAGGGAGGTGCCGGATTATAAGGCGGAGGTTTTCAGCCAGCGCACCAATCAGCAGTGTGCGCTGGCCCTTTAAATTTTTGGCGTGCGCATGACAGTCCGGAGATTAATACGACGCAGAATGTTACATTTATACAGTTTTACAATTACCCTTTTAAGGTAACCATAGGGTGATTGTTGAATTTGAGCGAGTTTGAGTTTTAGGAGCAAAGTCACCTCCCAGTATCTTCGAGACGACAGCAAACTCACAGAAACTGCATAGTTGAAAGCTGCTGGAAAAATAAAGGGGTTGTCCAAGACTTATCAAAAATAGTCCTGATATGGGGATGGGCGGCCGCAAGCTGGTCTGAGTCCAGCTTCTGTGCCCCTGTAAGCAAACTGGGGCACGGCCCAGAGAGATGGCTCTATGGGACATATGGAAGGACCGTGGAGGTAAGTATGTGTTTATTTTTTTGAGCAGACCCCTCCCAGCCCCATATAGTGTTTTAATTTTTAGGTCTCAGACAACCCCTTTAAGATTAAACTTCACATAATGACCAAAAACAATGTTACTCAACTTGTGTACACACTTGACTACTTATTTCACAAAATGTGCTGGTACGTTCAGTATGTTTTATTTAATTCTATAAATATAAAATTGGCCCAAAGTGTTAACTTTCTGTAAATGCCCTTTAATATTTGAAGTAGTAAATACTTAATGAGAAACTCAGAAATAAGAAAAAAATTACAAAGAAAAATAAATTATTCTTTTATCACAAAGTAAGAGTTTTGTTGTTTTCATCTTTATGAGCAGTAAAGTAACATTTGAAGTGTTGTTTATGAGTCAAAACCAATACAAGTTCAAGACCCAAAGGATAAAGCCAGGAAGGTGATTTAAATGTTCTACAGTTTTTCTAATACACAGCATACTAGAGGTCTCACACGAGCCACCTGAGAAACAGGAAAACAGAAAGCAATGTTCTTTATATATTAGTATATTATATATCATTGAGTAAATAATCTAACAAAAGTTTTATACAAATAGCAGTATAAAAAAAGTTTACAAACTTGAAAAGATTTTGTTGTTATTGTTGATATTTAATCCTTTCTCCCTGCACCATTTTGCATTTCCCTCTGGCATTAAAGGGGTTGTCCGGGACCTAGGTTCCCCTGACTAATCTAAAGCTGTGGGTGTATTAACTAACTTTCTAATATACTTACCGTTCCTGAAGTGGCTGGTTCCCCTCGGTCCGGACGTGACATTGTGTCTTCTTCTTTCTTCACTTCGCTGACGTCACGCCCACAGGTCTAGCTTCTACACGTTGCCGCCCCTGGGATATATATATACCTAATATGCCTTATGTAATTTTGTCTTGGGCTTTGGGTGACCCGTGTAATGAAGGTCATTGACACATATGAGGTCCATTTAATATTTTTCTTTTGTCACATATGACATGGACCTCATATGTGACAATCCTCTCCATTACATATGTGACCACGTACATCCCAAAACAAAATGTCATAACCCCATCACCCCTATGGCATGGTCCATGTTGTATAGTCATAGTAGTGGTCACATATGAGGCATAACATATATGACCACCCCCCTATAGTTACACAATGTATGGTGGAATTTATAAAGTGCTTGTATGCCAGTTTCTGGTATACAAGCACTGAAATGATTGCAATTACTTGCAGACTGCTCATCAGAGTAATGGAGCAGACGTCCGGGCATGACGGTTCTGCTCCATTCATCTCTATGGAGCTGACGGAGCTGACGGAGATTGCTGAGCGCAGCGCCCATCAAGTCTGTCAGCTCCATAGAGATGAATGGAGCAAACGGGTCATGCACAGCTGTCTGTTCCATTACTCTCATGGCGGTCCGTCAGAGGTACGTGGGACCTCATCGAGCCCCTCGTTTTTTATATCTTTGGGGGTAACGGAAAATAGCACCCAAAGTCGGAAATTTTTTGCCATTTTGAAAAATTTTAAAAATTCTATAAAAAGTGATCAGTTGGACATTCCTAAAAATGGTGGTATTGAAAACGCCATCAAAAGTCGCACAAAATGACACCACCCATAGCTCCATACACAGAATTATGAAAAATTTATTGACAAATTTTTTTGTACAGGTTTTCATTTTTGTAAATGTATGAAAACATTATAAAACACATTTGGTGTCCCTGTGATTGTACTGACCAAAAGAATAAAGTAGACATGTCATTTGGTGCGCACAGTAAAAGCCGTAAAATCTAAGCCCACAAGAAAAGGACTCAAATGTCTGTTTCACAATTTTCACGGCATGTAGAATTTTTTTTCCCGCTTCACAGTGCACGGCATGGAATATTAACTACCATCACTATGAAGTGCAATTTGTTACGCAGATCACAGCCCTGTATGTGTAAAAATAAAAAAATTATATATTTTTGAAGGAAAAAGGAAAAATACAGTCTATGCGGATGAGGAGGTGACACAAGAGCTTACAGTCTATGAGGATGAGGGGGTGACACAAGAGCTTACAGTCTATGAGGATGAAGAAGTGACAATACAGATAACAGGCGTGTGATGATGTAGAAAATTATTAATTGAATTGAATTCTACAGAATTATCTTTTGCAATACACGGTATTAGGTTCTGTCCTGTCAAGACCAACGGTTTTTACTTTTTGCAGACCTTTGTGCTTTTTGTGATCACCACGTTGCAGCATTTGGCGAATCAGACAGTTTTTTCCGTCATCTGATTCAGAAAATACGTCAAAGAACTTAAACACAGTTTTCAGGTAAATGGGAAAGGATAACAGATATTGCCTGCGCTGCACTCTCTTCTCTGTGTCTCTGTCCGTATAGAGTAGGGGAAATAAGTATTTGATTACAGGCTTGTTTAGCAAGTGTTCTCACCCACAAAGCATAGAATCACTCTGTCAGACACTAGCCTTCCACGGCCACTAGATATAAGCTCAGTCCATGCCATCATAGTCAAGACCAACGGCTTTTACTTTTTGCAGACCTTTGTGCTGTTTGTGATCACCACGTTGCTGCATTTGGCGAATCAGACAGTTTTTTCCGTCATCTGATTCAGAAAATACGTCAAAGAACTTGAACACAGTTTTCAGGTAAATTGGAAAGGATTGTCTGCGCTGCACTCTCTTCTCTGTATGAAAAAATGGAAAAGAAGCAGCAATCCATTGTGCAAAAAACTATTTATTTTATTCCACCATAAAAAAATCAATAAATATTCCACCACAAAAAACAAGCATTGAGTACTGCTTCTTTTCAATTTTTCCAGAAGATCATTTGTGCTTTGGCACCCACCAATAATTTGTTCAAGAGACCTGCTCTTTGGCACCCACCAATAATTTGTTCAAGAGACCTGCTCCGTTTTTTCTATTGTTTGACGTCTCTCTTCTATGTGTCTCTCTCTTTCTACATATAGTGAAGAAAATCAGTATTTGATCAAATACTTATAGTAATACAAATAAAGTAGGGATTCTGTACCTGCAAATATTGCCACTGTTCCAAGACCACCACGAGAACAAATGATCCGTGAGCATGAAAGCCGTTTCTAGGGAGACCATATCAACTAACCTACTTGGGAAGATCGGACTGGATTTTCTATATGTTATGTTTGTTCCTGTTAATTTTTTTTGTTTAACTGTAAAAAGAATTTCATGTACATGACTATTTGTGTTTTTTTGTCTCAACAATTTTTTAAAAAATCAAATACGATTTTGTTTCTTTTGCAAAATAACTTTATAACTTACACAAGAATACAAATAATATACATAACATTGTTCAAAATAGTGCAACTTGAAGTGTTTTCAGCAATCCAATTAGAAGTTCAAATTGGTGGGCAGGTCTCCAAACACATAATCAGGATACCATTTAAATCCAGTATATGTGGCATTGGGGTCTGGATAAATATCTCTCATTTTATTCACCACACAAGATGGTAAAGGTATCCTATTTCCTTGTCCAAGAAATCCATAAACCAGATTGGTAACCTTGACATAACAGGCCCAACGTAAAAATCTGTGGAAAGATTAATGAAAATATTTATATTGCTTTCATTGGATCTAAAACCCTAAATTATCTACTACCGTATTAACGCAGAAATAAGATAGTGCCTTATATTTATTTTTGCGCTTGCAGAGGCACTAGGTCTTATTATCTGGGAATGTCTTATATTCCCATGAACAAGAATATACATTTATTGCTGATCAAAAAAATTAACTTCTATAGCATCCTAATAACTATACAAACTATGAATTTCATGCTGTATTCCTTATGACTCCATTTCTATTGGCTTGCTGCGGCAGGGTACCACCAGGTCGTTCCGCAGGTGCAACTAGCACGTGGTGGCTGCCAAGGTAGTAATGCAGGAGACAATCTGTACCCAGGGTGATGGCAGGAGAATAGCACAGCAAGGCACACTAGGACACTAGGAATCGCAGGAGCTGGAATATGGATCAGGAATACAGGAACAGCCTGGCACACAGGAACGCAGGATACACAGGAACGGACTGGCACACAGGAACGCAGGATAAATAGGGGAGCTTTCTCTTCAGGACTGGCACACAGGAACGCAGGATACACAGGAACGGACTGGCACACAGGAACGCAGGATACACAGGAACGGACTGGCACATGGGAACGCAGGATAAATAGGGGAGCTTTCTCTTCAGGAGAAGGCTTGAAGATCCGACAAGGGTCACAGGAAGGGGCAGGAATTTATATGAGACCAGCTGCAATTATCCTAGGAGACGGACTTGGCATGATCAAAAGACTATTGCGGTGCCAGGGACAGAATGCATCATATCATGGAAGATGATTTCTGCTTCACAAAATGTTGCAGAGGCAGCACTAGAATGATTAGAGTGTCAGCTCTTCTACAAATGCATCAGATATTGAATTCTGTCCCCGTTAGTGCATTTAGCACTTTACACTGCACTTTTCACGTTCTGTCCCTTGATAAATAGAATATACATATACATAATTTGATAAAAACAGCAGATTGATATACAATACCTAGATATAAATATATAGGAGTCATCAAGACTCCTCTTACATAGATGTGTAGTAGGATGCATATCATATAGCATAGAACTAAGAGATAAAGCCCTGCAGTTACAGATACTAATTTATAGTATAGTATTACAGTATCATTCATAACACTTTGCTATCATTACCATTATTTTATTGTGTGAGGGATCTATTGCCTTTGCCTTGAAAATCTGACTGACACTTTGCTGAGGAGAGAGGCAGTAGCTGGACAGGATGGAATATTCTCTGTGCACTGTGTAGGAAACAGGAAGGTGTAGTGGGCGGGATGCAGCAGAGCCTGGAAGGTGTAGTGGGTGGGGTTGCCAGCACCGTGTAGGCTGGAATGGGTGGATACATTCCCTGCTGTGTTTACAGTACAGTGCACTGTGGGGAGTGTAGTTTCTGCAGCACAAAAAACGTCCATACAGGAAGCTGAGATTGTAAACATTTGCAGGCTGATGTGTAACCCCATATGCAGGGGGGATTCAAAGTTTGAATAAAGGTAAGGCATAGTCATTAGGGTGATGATTGATGACTACTGGGAACATCTGGTGAATTTTTATAGTCCCGGATAACCCCTTTAAGGTGCGGATTATGCTGACACCACAAGGGAAGAGGAGGAGGTCTGTGCGCATCTGGGGAATTGGGGAAGATGAGTACAATTTTATTATTTTACCTAGGGCTGTATATATAGTTGTAGGGGGATGTAAATAGGTATAGTAGGAGGGCTGTATATTGTTATAGGGAGGTGTATATTGTTTTAATAGGAGGGCTGAATATATTTATGGGGAGCATTATATAGTTATAGGTGGGCTGTATATAGGTATAATAGGGAAGCTGTATATAGTTAAAATGGGTGCTGTATATTGTTATAGGGGGCTGTATATAGTTATAATAAGATGGCTATATGTAGTTATAGGGGTGCTGCATATAGTTGTTTTAGGGGACTATATAGTGTTATAGGGGGGAGCATATAGTTATAGGGGGCTGGATATAGTTATAATAAGACGACTGGATATAGATTAAGGGCCCTCACGGGCAGGGTCCTACTTGTCTCCTAATCACTGTTGTTTAGTATTTTGTACTTGCACCTGTTTTTGTCTTAATGTAATGTATGTGAACCCCTCACTGATTGTACAGCACCATGGAATTAATGGTGCGCTATAAATAATAAATCATAAGATTTATAATAGGAGAGCTGTATATAGTTATAATAGTGGGGTTGCATGTAGTTATAGGGGCTGTATATAGTAATTATAGGATGGCTGAATATATTTATAATAGGGGGGCTGTATACAGTTATTGCTGAGGGGTGTATATAATTATTATAGTGGGGCTGTAGTTATTATTGGGGGCTAGATATAGTTATTATATGGGGTCTGTTTATATTATAGGGGGCTGTATATAGTAATTATAGGGGATCTGTCTAAATTTCTTATAGGGGGCTGGATTTAGTCATTATAGGAGCCTAGATATAGGTTTTATAGGGGCATCTATATATTTAATATAAGGGGCTGCATATAGTTATAGGGGATGTATATATATAACGCTATGTAGGGCGTAAGAAGCCGTTTGGATTCTCCTATGGCTATTTTAGCCAAGTATTAAAGACACTACGATGCCAGATGAGATGACGATGAGTATGAAAAAACTAAACGTTAAAATAAAAAAGGAAATGTGCAGACTGGACCTACTTTGGACAATCCACTCACGGGCCCTAAATAAATTCCCACTTCGGTCTTGCGAGGGCTATGGTGCGTCACTAAGCGCAAAACACAGTGGCGAAATCTCACTCCACAATTGCTCACACAAGCTAGTAGATGCACATGCAACAACTAAGCCACCAGCAGATCAACCAGAATCAAATTAATACGCTACTGTAGGCGTAAGTTAAGCGTTTTGGGATCTGACCTAGGGCTATTTGTCTAGGCAAGTATTAAAAGGGGCACATACTATGCCCAGATGAGATGACGAATGAGTTATGAAAAAAATAAAACGTAACAATAAAAAAGGAAATGGCAAGATGTAGCATAATGAAATACAAACACGGGCCCCTAATAAATTTTCCCACTTTCGGTCTTTGCGATGGATATGCGCGTCACATCTAAGCGCAAAAAACAGTGGTGCAAGTCTCACTCCCAAATTGCCTCACAATTTGATAGTAGATGCAATGCAACAACTACAGCCACCAGCAGATCAACCAGAAATCAAATATAGAAACGCTACTGTAGCGTAGTAAAGCCGATTGGATTCTCCTATGGCTATTTTCGAGCCAGTATAAAGCACACTACTATGCCAGATGAGATGACGCTGAGATTAGAAAAAAAATAAACGTAAAATAAAAAGAAATGGCCAGACTGTGCCGAATTGGAAACAAACCCTAATAAATTTCCCACTTGGTGGTTGAGGTGGACTGTGGGTCACTAAAGCTAAAACAACGGGGCAAGTCCCCCTGCTAATCCTCACAATATGGTACTAGTGCACTATCGTGCCAGAAGCCCAGCACAAGCAAATAAAAAAAAAAAGGATAAGTTATGTAGCCCTAAGAAGGGCTGTTGGAATAACTCCTGCTAACAGTAGCTAATAGAACCCACCCTAACGCTTTAATGACCAGCAGCCGCTCTCTCCTAGCGGCCATCCAGCCAGAGAATGATCCGAGCAGCGCGGGCAGCGGATAGTCGTCCCAGGGTAACCTTGATCTGGCCAGCCAACCACGGCTATCGACGTGTAAGGGTACCACGTATGCTGGGTGGAAGTGCAGGTCTCTGGCTTGTGATTTTGGGCTCTGGTTCTGGCGCCAAAAAGCAAAAACGGCGGGAGCTGCCATGTTCTCGAGCGGGAGAACTTACTCGCCGAGAACGAGCAGTTACGAGTACGCATAAGCTCGATCGAGCATCAAGCCGGACGAGTAGGTTCGCCATCTATAGTCGTCACAGAATTGAATTTCAAAAGCAAGAAAAACTTGGGTGGTGAAAGCGTCTTACGAGCCACCCAAAGTAATTTTCTAATGAAATTCCCATGGAAGTGATGAACGTTACTTTATATTAAAACCACCCATCTTCGAAGTTCCGTAGGGATTACTGTACCTGACTGCAATATTGCCACCTGTCCAAACCACCACGAGAACAAATAGCCGTGAGCATGAAGTCCGTTTCTGAGAGACTCATATCAACTACACCTACTTGGGAAGATCGTGACAGGGAATTTTCTATTGTTATTTTGTTCCTGTTAAGTTTTTTTTGTTACACTGTAAAAAAAAGAATTTCATGTACATGATATTGTGTTTTTGTTTCAAAACAATTTTAAAAAAATCAAATACGCATTTTGTTCTCTTTCTGCAAAATAAATTATAACTTTACACAAGAATCATAATATAATACGAACATTGTTCAAAAATAGTGCAACTTGAAGTGTTTTCAGTAATCCAATTAGAAGTTCAAATGGTGGGCAGGTTCTCCAAACACATACTCAGGATACCATTTAAAATACCAGTATATGTGGCATGGGTCTGGGATAAATATCTCTCATTTTATTCACACACAAGATGTAAAGGTATCCTATTTCCTTGTCCAAGAAATCATATAAACCAGATTGGTAACCTTGACATACAGGCCCAACGTAAAAATCTGTGGAAAGATTATTGAAAATATTATATTGCTTTCATTGGATCTAAAACCCTAAAATTACTATACCGTCATTAACGCAGAAATAAGAGTGCCTTATATTTTTTTTGCGCTTGCAGAGGCACTAGGTCTTATTATCTGGGAATGTTTATATTCCCATGAACAAGATATACATTTATGTGAATCAAAAAAATTAACTTCTATAGCATCCTAATAATATACAAACTATGAATTTCATGCTGTATTCTTTATGACTCCATTTCTATTGGAATCATGACCCCCAATCTCTCATTTAGCAACCCACTTCCTTAAGATTCCTTTTTGTCCGACTATCTTCTGCATTTGCAGGCAAAAGTCGGTGAAGTCAGCATAAGCGTAATGGGGAGAATATAACTCACAGCTGTTTTCAGGATATAAGACGTGATAAAGTGGTACAATATTGAAAAAATAAAATTTAAACTACAAAAGTAAAAAAAACTAAGGGCACTAATGTTTTGAAATAGCATGTACTTGATTTACTTACCTATTTTTCCTGTCGCTCAAACTGGCGTTGAGTCACGCGTAAGGAAGAACTGTAGCAGTTCGATAAGAAAATCTTAGAATATATCCTTGAGGTAAAGTCAGGATGCTGAGTATGCAGGTAATATTCCTGGCATGTCTATCCTTGCTGAAATACAGCAACAGATACTTTCCCAACTGAGTCATCTTCTGCAACTGCACATTTGCACCACCGATGATTTTGTAGACCTGCCCTCTGTGTCCCTCCATTAGTTGGGACGTTCCTCTCAGGACCTCACTGAGGGTTGTCCTGAAAACACCATGTTAAGCTGACTTCTATCAATAGGCTCTCTTAGGCGTTTGCACACAGGGCTTGGAAACTCTAGAAAGAAAAAGAGAGAATAGCTGTGAATGATGTTGATATATTTGAGTTGTAGTTATGTACATAGAAATAAAAAACACCCTCATACTTACCACTGGTGGTACTCACAGCTGCAGTAGCACTATCTGCTGATTCATCTTGCTGAGCTTTCCTAAAGTAATAGAGATAAATCTTTTTCATTTACGCATTTAAAAAAGCATTTGCTAAGAGTGTAAAATTGTAAGAGACTAACCTCTGATTTTTGTTCGAATTCAACATCAGACTCTGGAAGACACAACTTCTTCATAAAGTAAGTCATCTACTTCATGGGCCTAAGAGGATGAATAGAGTAAAAAAAAATATATATATATAATACATAATATATATATAGAACAATCATGGGCATAAGACAGTAGTAGTAGCCATAGCAGCTGCTATGGGGAAGCTGTTGTCATGGCCCCATCATCTGGCCTGGCACATGGTCTTGCTTCGGGCAGGGTAACCACCAGGTCGTTCCGCAGGTGAAACTAGCACGTGGTGCGCCAAGGTAGTAATGCAGGAGACCAATCTGTACCCAGGGTGATGGCGGAGAATACACAGCAAGGCCACTAGGACACTAGGATCGCAGGACTGGAATATGGATCAGGATACAGGACAGCCTGGCACCAGGAACGCAGATACACGGAACGGACTGGCACACAGGAACGCCAGGATAAATAGGGGAGCTTCTCTTCAGGAAGAGGCTTAGATTCGGCAAGGGTCACGGAAGGGCAGGAAGGACTTTATATGAGCACCAGCTTGCATTATCTAGGAGTACAGTGATTTTGGTAACCTGATCAAAAAGACTATTGCGGTTTTGCCATGGGGCACTAGAGGCTGCCATCCTATCTCATGGAAGATGATTTCTTGCTTCACAAAATGCTGCAGCGGCAGCATAAAATGATTGGAGCTGTCAGCTCTGCTACAAATGCATCAGATATTGAATTTCTGTCCGTAGTGCATTTTAGCATTTACACTGCACTTTTCAATATCTGTCCTTTGATACAATAGAATATAGATATAATATATATATATTATATCTATATATTGACAAAGGAAAAAGGCAGCACAACAGATTGTCAGTGAAAAAAATACCTTAGTGGATTTATTCCATCTGTGAAAGAGCAATAGTTTCGGCTCCAAACAGTGAGCCTTTCTGCAAGCGTGAATATCCATGATTGTGTACAGATATAAAACAAAATGGAGGAGGTC
Source organism: Engystomops pustulosus (assembly GCA_019512145.1). Taxonomy (NCBI): domain Eukaryota; kingdom Metazoa; phylum Chordata; class Amphibia; order Anura; family Leptodactylidae; genus Engystomops; species Engystomops pustulosus. Next base: position 179,892,439 of record CM033643.1, read on the forward strand.
ATGTATCATTTTTGACCAATACAGACAAAGTGCAAGGTAAGCAAGCAATGTGTCAAACAAAAAAGTTCAAACAATCATAATTCTGATAAAATTTACTGAAATACAAATATCAAAAAGATACATCATTAGATTAAGTGCATGTGCATGTGTTATCCAATGGTATATGTATACAATATAGTTTTAGATACAATGTGTATCCATTGATGTGTGTGAACACTGACATAGTAAAGTTAAAAACAATCTTTAAAAAATCCATAGCTAACAATGCCATAAACAAAGTCCCATCGTCTCACCACCTTATATGCAAAATAAGAGCTAGTGATAGCCGTATTCACCATCGCACTGGGCTGGCACGCATGGTGAAACGCACCCGGGAATGGCGACCGCGGGTGTGCGGATCGCACAATAGTAAGCTATGGCAGAACCACTGCCAATCAAAAGACTGACAGCAGCTGATTGTCAATAGACAAAAAATATATATAGAGAGGATCGATTCGCTGGAACCATAAGTAAATGGATGCGTAATGACACATGAGTTAGTATTCCACACTGCAGTAGGAACAGTTCAATCAGACAAAACTGTGGGGAAACCGCACCATAAGAACCTGTGTATCGCAGAGTACATAGTTAGCCACACAGAAAACGCATGATCACCGCAAAGTGAACCGCAATTATTGCGAAAAAGTGCCTAATAAGGCTGGAGGTGCCAGTTTAGTCTAACCCCTTCCCAGGGAAAAAACAAGAACGGCAACTTACCTCTGGTTTTAGTGGTAATAAACCACACAGCGGTAACAAAACATTAGGTGCTGACCCCATAAGAAAAACAATAAATAATGATAAGATGTGACTGCGATATGAAACAGAAGAATCGAGGTCACCCTCTAATATAAAAAACATTTTTTACAGAAAAATGTCAATATCACAAATATAATTCAAAATCACTACAGGACGAGAAGACCATATGTTCAAGTTGTTGAGATATGCGACTTCATAATCTGAAAAAAAAGGAAATAGACATTATAAAATATAAAAATGTAAAACAACAACAATCTATAATTCATCATTCCACCTGACCTTAGTGGACACAGTGTACATCGCTACATTGGACTGGAGAGGAGAAGCATCAACCAAACTCAATCTATAATCAACATTTAGCCTGTGTTAAGTGTGTTTAATACAAAAATCCATTTCAATTCCCTGCGTTTCAGAATACGCTCACGTCCCCACCTCTGCGTAGTGATGGTTATGATGATGATACGGAAACGAACTGCTTCTCAGTGTGTCCAGCCTCAAAAATGTTTGGAAACTGGGGCAAATCCTTACGTCGAGAACCGAATGTGTATCTATGTTGTGTGAACGCACCTAAATTCTAGTGTGGTCTCACCCACAAGAGAAAGCCACAAGGGCAATACAGTACATAAATGACATAGCTGCTAGTGCAGGTTAAATAATATTTGATATGGTAAGTTTTATCATTATGTAAAATTGTGAGCCCTATCATATGTGTAAAGTGATTACAATTGCAGCATGGAAAGCAACCTTAGTACTGTGCCATAAAGGCCAGTTTGCCTCAAAACTTTTGATGGTCCCAACATCAGATTTAACTAGTCTGTCACGTAATGATTGGACTTGCGGTAGAAAAAAGAGGAGGTTTTTAAATCATCCACTTACTGTTGCCTCCATTTAACTTTGACCAATGTTTCCTAATCACTCTCGCTATGGAGTCATACTGTCATTGTATGTCGAGATAGAAATGGAATGCGTGTCATAGACTTCTGTTCCCTCTTGGGTTTTAACAAGTCAATCCTTTCCTTGTCCATGGCTTTATGTCTGTTCAGGTAACTACATTAATTGGACTAGCCTCTGTCAAAATTTTTTGTCATGTTGTCATATATTTTCTATATCCAAAGGACTCACTGGTAACGCACTAACACGCAAAAATTGGCTGTTGGCAAAGATCTATCATTGCAAGCGGATGACTGCTCTCATATCTAACAAAATTGTTGGGTTCTGTTTCTTTAATGTATATATCCGTACGTATGAGGTTGTCGGTATCCACCACACCCAAGACATCCAAAAACTGTAGTTGTGTCTGTGAACTCTCCATGGTGAATTTGATCGTACTGTCTATAGTATTAAGGTAAGCTGTGAAAGTCAGAAAGCATGTACTGTCACCAGCCTACAAAGGAGGAAGACATCATCTATGAACCTCCCCATCTAAGGACATGGTCAAAGAATGGGAGCATAGACGGAGTCTTCCTCCAGAACAATCATCACAATGATCGCGTATGTAGGGGCCATATTTGCCCCCATCGAAACAAAAGTTGCACAAAAAAATCATCACCAACAAAAAGAATGTGTTGGGGAGTACAAATTCCAACAGAGTCATTATGACTCACAGTAACCAAATCATAATTCTTTGTCAATACTTATTACGTACAGCAATAGGCCTCGTTGATGGTCTATGGAAGTGTACAAAGAGACCACATCAAAAGACACCAAAGTTATACAATGTTTCAGATGACAAATTTACCTCATGTCAATTGCTCAAAAATCAGCAGGTCCTTATGTATGATGTACCTTTTATTGCAAATTCTCTCAAAATACGATCCAAAATGTAGGCTACATAAGAGATAAATGATCCAGAGACCCGACACAATTGGACGGCCTGGCGGGGCATAAACATATGATATTTTGGGCAACGTTAACACTGGAGTGAGTGTGGGGTGCTCACATATAAGAATTTACACAAATCTTCATCAATGACCTTGTGTATGTGCATCAACCAGAATACCTTTGAGTTGTCTATTTAATGTAAATTTTGGATCATTGTTACCACAGTTTGTATACATTATGTATCAGAAAGTGTCGGTGTATTTCTGCCAAGTATGAGCTGGGTCCATGACGACAACAGCACCACTGTCGTCGGCATGGACACTAGTAGTCCAAATTAGGTTTAGACAAACCACAGTCACCACTCTTCAAAGTAGCTGAGCAATATCTTTAACTGCAATTATGAAAGATTCATTGTGGTACATTCACATCTGGAGTAAAATGGTTCCAGTGATGCGATCCTCTATATATATATATTTTTTGTCTATTGACATCAGCTGCTGTCAGTCTTTTGATTGGTCAGTGGTTCTGCCCATAGACTTACAATGTGCCAATCCGCACAACGCGGTCACCATTCCGTGTGCGTTTCACCATGCGTGCCAGCCCAGCGCTATTGTCATACGGCTATCACTAGCTCTCTTTTGATTAAGGTGAGTGAGACGATTGGACTATTTTCATGGCTTGTTAGCTATGGATTTTTAAGATTTTTTTTACTATTTTTACTATCTTTACTATGTCAGTGTTACACACCATACAATGGATGACACATTGTATGCTAAAACTATATTTGTATACATATACCATGGTGTGAGACACATGCACATGCACTTTAATCTAATGATGATCTTTTTGATATTTGTATTTCAGTACATTTTATCAGCTATGATGTTTGAACTTGCACATTGCTGAACCTTGCACTTTGTCTGTATTGGTCAAAATTATCACATGACCTCCTCCATTTTGTTATATATCTGTACACAATCAGGATATTCAGCTTGAGAAAGGCTCACTGTTTGGGCCGAAACGTTGCTCTTTCACATGGAATAAATCCACTAAGTATTTTTTTAACTACAAATCTGGTGTGCTCGCCTTTTTTTCCTTTGTCTATATAATGAAGGACCTGATGCCTGGCCCTCTTAGGCGTGCACCCGCTTTTTATTTTTGTTTACTCATTTTCTGTTTTGATAGTGCTGCTTGGATCTTTTCTTACTGTATATATATATATATATATATATCACATGTCACGGGTGCTCCCGTGATCCCTGTCTCGGATCGCGGGCGCATCCGTGCACCCCCGTGCCCCCGCAGCAGGCGGATCGCTGAACTCCATCTCTCCGGTCTTCCTGCTCTTCCCGGATGACCTTTAAATATTCGTGAGCCGCGCGCGTGCCAGGAGCGAGGTAGTCGCGCTCACGAGTACCTGCGCGAAAATTTAAAGGCACAGCGCACCGCAATTGGTGCACGTGCTGAACCTCACCTTTGAATCTTCTCTGCCTCTTCCTGTGTCCCCCTGCCGGATCTTTGTGGCTCATAGCCTTAGAGAAAGCTTCCTAGCGATTATTACTGCATTCCTGTGTGATTCCTGCGTTCCTGTGTATTCCTGCGTTCCCGTGTTTTCCTGTGTGTTCCGTCCCTGTGTCGGTGTTACCCGAGTTCCTCCGTGTTGCTGTGTTCCCGTCCCACCTGCCTGGACCTCCTGTTGCTGACCCCGGGACGTTGGACCTGACGTTGCACCTCTGGCCGCCTGCCCTGACCCTGTGCTGGACCTGTCTGAGATTGTCATCCGCTAAGGTACCTCGACCTCGGCGCCACCGTGGCTAGTCACACCACCTGGGAACACCTAGTGGTATCCTGACCGCAGCAAGTCCAACCCTCTTGCGGGCGGGCTCTGGGGGAATACAGGTGACGCTAGGCTCCGGTCTCCGGGTGTTGGCTAGTACATCTCTCGCGGTGGTCCAGAGGATCCACTGATCCTAACAGTAAAACCGGCCATGGATCCCGCCGAGGTTCCGCTTCCCACTCGACCAACTTTGCCGCCATAGTGGTCAGCAATCCGGGAGATTGCCGCTCAACCGAACAGCTGGATCAAGTCACCACCTGCTGCAACAGCTGCTAGCCGCCCAGCAACAGCAACAGGTTTCCGTTGTTGCTCCGGGCTCCTGCAACCCCGGTCTGCCTTCCTGTTGCTGAACCACGACTACGGCTGTCTATGCCCAGCAAATTTGACGGAGACCCCAACAGTGCAGGGATTTTATTACTCAATGCTCCCTACAAATAGAACTTAGGCCTTCGCAATTGTCACGGAGCGTTCCAAGTGGCATTTTTCGTCAGTCTTCTCTCTGGGAAGGCCCTGGCCTGGGCCACTCCTCTGTTGGGACAAGAGGCGACCGGTCACGGCTACTCTTGCGGCTTTTTCTGGCGGGAGTTCCGGGCCGTTTTGAGGAACCAACACGGGCTTCTTCTGCCGAGACTGCGTTGTTGAATCTGCGCCAAGGCAACTCATCTGTGGGAGAGTATGCGTTCAGTTCCGCATCCCTGGCCTCTGAACTTGCCTGGAACGATGCAGTTCATCACCACCTTTAAGAAAGGACTCTCGCGCAAGCGGTCAAAGATGCGCTGGCGGCTCGGGATCTACAACTCAACCTCTGGGTGGTCTCATCACACTGGCCACTCGGATATAGATGTCCGGTTTAAGGAACGCGCCGAGAAATTCAGCTCTGGGCATCCTAAGCTCAGGTAAGACGTTTTCCTGCCTCGCACTGCCTTCCAAAGACCGCTCCAGCCTCCGCCGCGTATACGTCTGCTAAGGAACCGGCCAATCAGCTCTAACAAAGCGTTCCAGTAGACAGAGAACCTTTGTCTGTATTGTGCCAGTCCAGGGCACTTCATCGGGACTTGTCCTGTTTCGTCCCCCACGTCCGGGAGAACCCAGCACCTAGGGCTCTTGGGAGAAGCGTCCCTAGTAGAGATGACAAGTAGCACGTCCTAAAATGCTGGGGTGCTCTACGTAGCCGACCACAATTCCAGTTGCTCGAGTGCTCGTTTCGAGTACAGCCGACTCATGATGCAGGCCTGGCCCCGGCATCATTTTTCAAAGACCATGGTTCGTTTGAGAAAATTGTCATTGCTGTATGCAAAATCTCGTCCTCCGATTTCACACGGAACCGTAATGCTTCTGGGAAGATTTGGAGCCTTGCATAAAAGAATCTTTCTTTCATGTTGTACTGTTCCCGCACTCCATTACTCCTGTGGAGTTCCCAAGAACTGGTGTGACAGCAGGTAAAACAATGATCCTGTGCTGAGCCTTAAGATGTTACCTCTCCTATGGGGAGATTCTCCGTTGGGGCCCGGACTATATATTGTTCTTCACTTCTATTGTGTGGATGTCCTCGTCGCCTCCTGTCTGTGAATCGTCCACCTGTCTACCAAGCTAGCCTGGAGGGTCATCCTGCACGTCTCCTAGTACTTAATCTGGATTTCGCAGATTGTTCTCAAAAAATGCAGGAGAGGACTCTTCTCTCACATCGGTCCTATGGCATCGACCCATCAATTTCGCGGCTGTATTCGCTCTGCACGAGCGGTCTCCGGTGTGACCCGCTCTCGGGACCACGAATCAGCCAATGTTGGAATATTTGGATCTGCGAGGTTTCTAAGTTCTCTCCAGCTGGCGAAGGTTCTTTTTTGTACCGAAAGACTGGTCTCTTCCCGCCTGTTGACTTCCGCGGTTCCTTAGAAAATGTGCACCTTAGTCATACCCTTGTCCGCTGATCCGGAGTTTTGATCGTTCTCGTTGGGCGCTAGAGCGTTCTTTACCAAGTGGATCTTCGTGGTCTGCCTACTCTATTTCGATCGTAATGCGGTGACGAGGGAAGATCCTAAACCCCGTTGGCGGCTTGGATTTTTTGATTGCCCTTGGATTTCCACCATTTTCGGAATTCTGTTAATGACTATCTTCAGGGACTTATTCTTAACCAGCTGTGTTGATGGGTATACCTTGGATGAATCACTAGAGTTTTGTTTATCTTGCTGTATCGAGTCCATTCAGCTCCATGTACGGCAAGTGCTCAGGTAGCTCGCCGTCAGGACTAACCATAATCTATGCCAAATGGAAAAAAAAATGACATTTCTCAACAAGGAGCCTTCCATTCTTGGCTGACATTATTACGACAGAGGCAGGCAGATGGATCCTGCTCTAAAATGATCTGCATGTTCTTCAGTGGCCACGCCAGTGGGATGCGTGCTATCCAAAATTCCTGGGCTTGCCAATTATTATAGGCAATTCATTCCACATTTTTCTTCCCTGTAGCTCCACTGGTGGCGCTAACAAAGAAAGGTGTCAATTCTCGTCTCTGCCCCCTGCGGCTGAGAGGCCTTCACGGATACAGACTGGCGTTTCCCTCTGCATCTGTTCTTACCAGACCTCCTGATACCGAGAAGCCTTCTTTCTGGAAGTCGATTGCCTCTTCCGTAGGAGCTGGAGCGGTTCTACCACAGAAGGGGCCTAGGGGCCGAACTCTCTCCTGTGGCTCTTTCCAAAACATTTTCCTCGCAGAGAGGAAGATTATCTATAGGGGAATCGTGAGCTTCTGGCTATCAAGCTTGCCTTGGGAGGAATGGCGTCATCTGCTGGAGGGAGCTCGATTTCCAGTCAGTATTTTCCACGGACCCAGAACCTCCAGTACCTGCACGACAGCTAACGGTTAACCCACGTCAAGGAGCGTGGTCCACTATTCTTTCCCGTTTTGAATTCCGAATCCATTTTCCAGCCGAGGAAAAAACATCCAAGAGCTGACAGCCCTGTCACGTGCTTCCGATGTTATGGGGGGAGGACTATGCTCCGAGGACACTCATTCCTCAGAGGGCTGTGCTGGTTAGCGCCGTGGACCTTCGGCAATTACCTCCCGGCAAGACTTATGTACGACCTGGACTTCGAAAGAGGATCCTGACCTGGGACATTCTTCTCGAGTGGCTGGGCACCCTGGGGTGCAGCGCTCTGTGGCCTGATTTCCCGTTTCTATTGGTGGCCTGATTGGTCAAGGACGTTCGGGATTTTGGGCGGTCTGTGCCTCCTGTGCTCGCAATAAGCCTCACGACAAAAAAAGCTGGTCTTCTGTTGCGTTACCCTGTGCCTACCTGCCCGTGGTCTCACGTGGCTATGGACTTCATTACTGTATCTGCGCCATCATCTGGCATACCATTATATGGGTGGTAACAGACTGCTTCTCTAAGATGTACCATTTTGTCCCTCTACCAGGTTTGCCTTCAGCCCCACGTCTTGCCAGTCTCTTCTTCAGCACACTTTCCGGTTCATGCCTTCCCCGGCACCATCATTTCTGATCGAGGTGTTTCAGTTCGTGTCCAAGTTCGGGAGATCTCTGTGCAATCAGCTGCGGAAGTGAAATTGGACTTTCCTCTGCCTATATCCTCAGTCAACGGCCAAGTAGAGAGAGGGTGAATCAGACTTTGGGATGCTATCTCCGCCATTTTGTGTCCGTCGTCAGGATGACTGGGCTTCTCTTTTACCATGGGCCTGGACTCACATTCTGCTGGTTCTGCCCCCCTTCTTTATTAATTACGGACATGCACCCACGGCCTCTCTCCGTTACCTGTGTTTGCAGATGTTCTGCTGTGGGGAGATTGGTACAGGATCTAAAAGCCATACTGGGAACAAGTACCGTACCTCATTGCTTCAAACCTCTGCCAAGACCAAGCATAAGCGGACAAGAAACGTCGCCTTTCCTGGCTTAGCTCTGGTGACAGGGTCTGGTTATCCTCAAGGTACGGCCGACTGAAGATCCTGGCTACAAATTGGACCCGGTTCTTGGGTCCATTAGAATCCTCAGTCGCATCAACCCGACTAGCCTACAAATTGCGGCTGCCTCCTAGCTTCGCATACCCAACTCCTTCCACGGTTCCCTCCTCAAGCCAGTCATCTTAAACCGCTTCACCCGACAAGTTCCTCTCCCTCCGGCCCCACAAGCGGACTCTCTGATGTCTTCGAGGGTGAAGAGATCTGGGTACTAAGACAGTGAGAGGTAGGCGGTTGTTTCTGGTAGACTGGAAGGGATTTGGTCTGAGGAGAGATCTTGGGAGCCAGAGGATAACATCTTGGACAAGAGCTACTCCAACGTTTTCTCAGGCCAAGAGAGGGGAGGCCGGGAGGGGGGGGGGTACTGTCACGGTGGCTCCGCGATCCCTGTCCTCGGATCGCGGGCGCATCCGTGCACCCCGTTTGCCCGCTGCAGCCGGTCGCTGAATCTACCCCTCCCAGCTCCTGCTCTTCCCCTGACTGCCGTGCGCGCGCGTCCCGCCTCCTAGGGCGCGTGCGCGGCTCCTGCCGAAATTAAAGGGCCAGCGCACCGCTAATTGGTGCACTGGCTGAACCTCACCTTTAAGAATCCTGCCTTTCCTGTGTCCCCTGCCGGATTTTGGCCTCATAGCCTGAGAAGCTTCCTAGCGATTATTCCTGCGTTTTCCTGTGTATTCCTGCGTTCCTGTGTATTCCTGCGTTCCCGTGTATTCCTGTGTGTTCCCGCTCCTGTGTCCTGTGTTACCCGAGTTCCTCCGTGTTGCTGTGTTCCCGTTCCCACCTGCCTGGACCTCCTGTTGCTGACCCCGGACTTGGACCTGACGTTGCACCTCTGCCGCCTGCCCTGACCCTCTGCCTGGACCTGTCTACGAGATTGTCATCCGCTAAGGTACCTCGACCTCGGCTGCCACCGTGGGCTAGTCACACCTGGGAACGACCTAGTGGTATGCTGCCGCAGCAAGTCCAACCCGCTTTGCGGCGGGCTCTGGTGAATACCAGGTGCCGCTAGGCTCCGGTTCCGGGTGTTGGCTAGTTACATCTCCTGCGGTGGTCCAGAGGATCCACTGATCCTAACATCACATAGATAATTTGATAAAAACAGCAGATTGATATACAATCCCTAGATATAAATATATAGGAGTCATCGAGGTAGTTACATGGATGTCTAGTAGAATGCATATCATATAGCATAGAGCTAAGAGATAAAGCCCTGCAGTTACAGATACTAATTTATAGTATAGTATTACAATATCATTCATAATACTTTGCTATCATTACCATTATTTTATTGTGTGAGGGATCTATTGCCTTTGCCTTGAAAATCTGACTGACACTTTGCTGAGGAAAGATGCAGTAGCTGGACAGGATGGAATATTCTCTGTGCACTGTGTAGGAAACATGACTGTGTATTGTCCATGTCGCTCCTTACCAAACCACCGACATCCCTTATTCAAAGAAATTAACTCATACAACTTATTTCTTTGGAAATTATTGGCCATAGCAGACAAAAGTTTATTAACAAAACAGGAAAATTAACATTGTTTTCAATACGGTAGAGGGTTCTAGAAGCTCAAAGAAGGGCAATGCGCATAAAACTTCCACAGTTGAAATGTGACAACCCCCACAATTTACCACCAGCCGCAACCACAGGCTCGGTGGCATCATCGACCACGTTTAGTGGCTTGTCACATTCACTTAATAATCTCATTCGGGACTCCGCCTGAGTCCCCCCCCAATCGTGCGCATGCCCATTGAACCAAGTCTCCAATAATCTGGAGGTGGGCCAGGCCCTGTGACTCCACCTCCTTTCCAATTTCGCCACCAACTTCCAGAACCCTCTACACGCCACAGCTCACATGCCTTGACACCTCAAGCATGTGAGGCCCCCAACAAAGCTAATGCTCTTTCAATTCCTCCTTGAATACTCAGGGCCCATAAGTCAATTCCCACGGCATTGAGATGTACCCCATCATTCAACCAGTAATTGCAGTCTCCTCTCTCAATCTCCCAATGCCGCACATTCACACCTCCATTTCTACAGACAAAACCAGCCACAGCCCGGTTTAGTTTCACTCTTGCCCTATTGATTCCGTCCACTGATCTAACATTACGCCATGACAAACGAGGAACAATGTCTGACCAAACAACCAACATACGAGGATGCAACACCCATAATCTCAACAGATCATGCTTAATATCCCTAATAAGTTCCCGTGCCAGCTTAACCCTCAAATAGTTGCCCCCTATGTATAGTACCAAAATATCAGGGGCCTTATCTAACCCTGCAAATCTGCAAACTTCATATAGCACCCTACTCCAACGCATACCACGGAAACCCAACCACCAGACTGTCGCAACCTCCCTGAGAAAACCGAGCTGTCTGCCGTTCTGCCTTACATCTGCTCGAATTGCTCCCCAATGGACAAAGGAATGCCCGAAGATCCAGATCAATCTCGGCTGATTTCCTATGACAAATAAACATTGTTAGCAGCAGTTCTACCCAATTCTTCAGAACATTAGTAAACTATTTATACATATTTATATATATAAATACATCTACCGTATATACTCGAGTTTAAGCCGATCCAAGTATAAGCCGAGGCCCCTAATTTTACCACAAAAACCTGGTAAAACCTATATATTTTTTACTCGAGTATAAGCCGCGTTTGGGTTTTCAGCACATTTTTTGTGCTGAAAAACTAGGCTTATACTCGAGTATATAAGGTAAACAGATTTTTTTTTTTATACTTTTAACTTCCATTTCTTGAAAAACTCAATAACAACAAAAAATGTGACTCACATTAACTCAGGACGGACGTATGACTTGTATTTCCTTGATTCCCATCGACCCACACGCTTAATGCCTGCCTCCCCGAGTCCATACTCTGCTGCTTCAGTAGCTGCCCCAATTCGGAACGAGTGTGTACCAAAATCAAAAACCAGAAGCCCTAAAATATCCAAACACTTACGAAAAACTGCTAAAAATTGGTACCGTGATAAGAACGATCTATCAGAATGACGCAACAAAGGACCCCCCTTATCTTCTGGTTGCCTATATGCTAACCAACACCTCCCAGGACACATATCAAAACTAGGTACTTCTCTTATGAGCACTTTTTTTCCACGACCATACTGATCCGTTTTTGACCTTCTTATCCATAATTCCATTACTCCTGCTCCCATTGCCATGTCACCAACGCGCAAACCCCCTGCCCTAGTTCTGGACGGCGAAACCAGTTCACCAACACGCAGTGCTCCGAAAAATGCCAAGGAAATTGCTAGTCTAAATAGAGCCACTTCGTATCGATCAACACAAACCCCCACAGCTGTTGTTCCCAAACCAGCTAGAATAGCGAACGTGACTGGATGACGTCCGTCTATACTAACTTTTCCCTTCCTAAAACCCTTCAAAGCACTTGAAACGCTTTTGTCACATCCTTCAAACCCCTTAACTTAAAACCAAATGCAATACCCGCTAAGGTTTTGTTAACCTGAGACACCGATCGACCCTTTTTAACTGCTTCTCCCACAAAACACAACAATGCACCAATTCTGTCTTCATTGAAACACCAATTTACTTGACCATACTTCCCATTCATGCGGCTTCGTAAATCTTTCTTGTCCCCTCAGCCAGGGATTCCTGAATCAAATGCTGAACTGCATTCATACCAACTCCCATAATTCCACGGGGCAGGAGATCCCTACTTCGTCCGCCCCCGGGACCAACGCTCAAAATCTCTCCCACTGGAAACGAGAAAGAGAGTCGGCAATTACGTTTTTTACACCAGGCACATGCACTGCAGACACCCATGCATTCAAGCATAAACATCGCAACACCAATCTTCTCAACAGTTTCACAACGGGTTCTGAAGATGCAGACATGTTGTTAATTGCCATAACTACACTCATGTTATCGCAATTAAACCTCACCCTCTTATCCATAAAACAATCCTCCCATATCGTAACTGCAACCACTATGGGAAAAAGTTCAAGAAACGCTAAATTCCTAACTAAACCTAACTCTATCCATCTATCCGGCCATTTCTCAGCACACCATTGTCCTTGATAAAAAAGCGCCAAATCCTGCTCCTCCTGCAGCATCTGTGAACAATTCACAATCAAAACTATCAACTACATTTGCCATGAAAACCGATCTACCATTGTATGTTTCCAAAAATTCAGCCCAAACCTTTAAATCCTCCCTATGCTCACTACGCATGCGCACATAGTGGTGGGGAGCACTTACACCAGCCGTAGCACTGGCTAGGCGCCTTGAAAATATCCTTCCCATTGGCATTACCCGGCAAGCAAAGTTAAGCTTATCTTCCTTTAATTTAACTGCTCGACCCACCACTGCGCGAAGGTCTTCAATTTTCTCAGGTGGCAGTCGAAACTCCATGGCCATTGAATCAATTGTTATACCTAAAAAACTCAAACATGTAGTAGGACCCACTGTCTTTTCTGGCGCCAATTTCTCACACAATCCAATGCCGCATTAAATGCCGCACTACTGAACACAGACTCTCATCAATCCCATCATTAACCGATAACCCCTTGGGGTAAGAGAGGTGATGGATGAGCCGAAATTTATTAGGCTCTTTTTTGGGAACCACCCCGAGAGGAGATACTACTAAACCTTGAAACGGTATGTCTCTAAAAGGACCTGCCATCTGACCTAATTGTACCTCCTTTCTAATTTTTTCATCAACCACTCCCGGGTGCTCCCGCGCTGACTTTAAATTTTTTAACGAAAACGGGACCTGGTGCCTAGGAGGGGGGATTACAAAACTATTCCTAAAACCTTCACTTATCAACACTGCATGCTCTCTATTGGGGTACCTGTCGAGAAACGGTTGCATCTCTAGCACCTTCACCGGTGTCACCCCCTTGACCAGTACCCCCACTTCCCCTGCCTTTTCCCTTTCTGTAACACTTTGTGGCACTATGTGAACTACACCCACAGACTGAGCAGGCATGTTTAATATCCTTCTGATCCCATTTAATAGCTGGTCTAATTGCCTTGCGCTGTCTGAATTGCTCATCATAACGGAGCCACGCTTGCCCCCCATAATCCCGATGAGCCTCACCTATTGTATCCATATAACAAAAAAGGTCACAACAGTTTTCTGGAGCCTTTTCCCCTATCACACTTGCTAGGATAGCAAAAGCTCGCCACCAGTTACTAAATGTTTGAGGAATAAGTCGCCATCTCCTCTTTTCTTCCTCTTCCTTCTTACTCTCATCCCTTTTTCCTTTGTCAATATAAAATTTTTCCAAAGGCAATAAGGAAAATATTTCCACGTATTCATCTCTCCATATTTTTTCCTTTACCTCTTTTTTGAGATGCGAACCTAACCGACCCTCATAACATATGTAAACCTGACCCCTTGCTCTATCATCTAGATGCACGCTATCCTCTTTCTCCTGTTCAGTCTGTACTGATACTGCTACTCTCATCTCCCTCCGTGTTACAGAGTTCTCTGTGCTAACCCCACAACTCACCATGGACCCTGCACCCGTTACAGGGACCCAAGCCGTTGCCAGTGACTGTGATAAACCCCTATCACAACGTTCTAGCAGGGCCCTCACATTACCTAACAATTCCCGTACCCCCTCCGTTTCTACTGTGCTAGCTGGCACACTAACAGGCACCCTCTCTACAACACCCTCAGGCCTATTACTTGCACATTGAGACATAAGAATAGGAGGAAATGGACATGACAAAGAACCATGCTCACCAAGCTGCCCAGGAGCTGAGGTCCCACCAGCTGAACATCTTGAATCCGGACGCCTCTGTTCTGAACCAAAAAGCAGGCTGCCGCTGTCTGACACCGCGATGTCGTCTCTGCTGACCTGCCATAATGTAGGTGACTGACCTTGCTGCTGACAAGAAAATGCTCCAACACCACTCCGCTCTCCGATATTTGTCTCCACTCCGGTCTGCTGCATGCATCTTACGCCGGTGAGAAATTCTGGACCCACGGTCTGCGTCTCGCACACTTGATACTGCGACGTCGGTACTGAGGCTACCGCCTGTAGCCCGCTCCTAAATCCTCCTGCACCGGCCATATCAAATGGAATCACTGCCTCCTGCTGTCTGGTGAGCCCTCCGACCGGCACATCGCCAGAAGGACCTACCGCTGCTGCACTTGATGTTGAACCTGATGACAGGCAGGAAGTGGGCATCGCCACACTGGAATGCTGTGACCCTCTTCCTGCCGCAGGGCCCGGCGCCTGTAGGGATTCCTCCCTTGCCGGGGCGTCCATGCCACTGTAGATGAGCGCGGCGCCCGGCTCGGGCAAAAACGCTCCGGCGCCCTTGTTCTTCTGGACGGCCGCTCAGGACCCACTCCCGCCGCCGAGGAACCCGCAGCCATTCTTCGCCTCTGTCACCTGCCGCTGCCACAAGCTGTCCCAATAAATCCTGTGTGGAGGTCATTTTCAGGAGAGATGAGGCAAGCCACTTGCTTGCCTCACTTATTTCTCCAACTGAGCCCACACCAGGTTTCCCGCACTTTTACTGATTGGCTACTGCCCCTGCCTCATTCAAATTAGCCAATCCACTAGTTCCAAGCCCCAGTCATGCTGGACTCCGCCACCACTTCGTTCCTGGGGCTCCATCCTTTCCTGGAAGGTGTAGTGGGTGGGATGCAGCAGAGCCTGGAAGGTGTAGTGGGCGGGTTTGCCTGCACCGTGTAGGCTGGAATGGGTGGATACATTCCCTACTGTGTTTACAGCACAATGCACTGTGGGGAGTGTAGTTTCTGCAGCACAAAAACGTCCATACAGGAAGCTCTGGTTGTAAACATTTGCAGGCTGATGTGTAACCCCATATGCAGGGAGGATTCAAAGTTTGAATCAAGATAAGGCATGGTCATTAGGGTGATGATTGATGACTACTGGGAACATCTGGTGAATTTTTATAGTCCCGGATAACCCCTTTAAGTATGGGATAATGAGGTACATTTACATACCTGTCCAACGAAGTTCACACTAAGTGCATTGTCCGACGAGAATGCACTCTTCCGCAATTCACTAAGATGCACAGCCCGATATTCTGCATGTGTCATTTCCCCGCTCAGGTCCGACGGAGTTCACTTTCTTCTTAGTGGTGCATGTAAGTGCACTGTCTTGTGACCACTCAGGTCCGACGAAGTTCACCTTCTTCTTCGTGTCTTGCGACAAAATTTGAAGGTTAAATTTTTATGACTACAGGGACCACTTGCAAAACACAACACACAAAGCATTTTTGGAGATTATCTTTCAGGGCCTATATTGCTTTACTAGATAAAATTGATAAAGAAATAGTGGATATATGTTGGCAGGTCAACAAATGACCAGACTACAGTAAAAGCATTTTCATTTTGCTGCAGTGTTGTCTGTAGCTGATGGTAAATGAGGATGCCCACGGTGGTATGGTGGGTGTGATGAATCCATAAGATGGTGCTTATACTCTATTATAGATCTATTATTAATGTATAATAATAAGGCAAAAGGCGCCTGTCTATAGAAATCCCTCAACAATTTGGAAACCCAGATTACAAAATACCCAATTAGCTACAAGATTACTTAACAATTGATATCAATAATGCCATCTCTTTAGACACTGAAGTTCGTTAAGGCTACAAAAAGATACTTAGTAAGTTTAAAAAATTTAAAGGACATGTACCATCAGTTTGCTGGTGGTAGATGTGTCCTAATAAGAAGTTCCTGAGGAACTTTTATTATAAATCT
The DNA here is from genome assembly GCA_019512145.1 of Engystomops pustulosus. Taxonomy (NCBI): domain Eukaryota; kingdom Metazoa; phylum Chordata; class Amphibia; order Anura; family Leptodactylidae; genus Engystomops; species Engystomops pustulosus. Next base: position 179,908,595 of record CM033643.1, read on the forward strand.
ATATGCCGCGATTTATAGTTATTTCAACTACCCTGGGGTGCTCAGGCTATGTCACCCAAAGAGCCTCAGGGAGGCACGTATTTTGATTTATGCTCTCCCCCCAGATTACTCTAGCGGGCAGGACTGCAACTGAGGGAGTGCACAAATTAAAATACAAGGCTCCCTGTTCAGGTTCTAAATGGAATTACCAAAGGGAAGAGGACTTGAAACAATAAGTTATGGCTATATTATTTTACTTTTACCACAGTCTGTATTGGACCAAAATGGCAATGGGATGCAGGGGTTAAGGGTTGCAACAGAGAACTCACATTTGTTGAAGTCTCCATCATAATCTTCCATGCAATGGAACATCTTAGGAGTGGTGCTTCCTGAATAAACAAAAGCAATTCCCAAAGTAAGGAAAAAACATATTTCTATAGCTTGTAATACACGTATCTCCATAGATCTCCTTAGTATCTCCATGTTATAAGACGTAGAAATTTATTTAATCTTTTAAAAAAAAATTCATGAAGATGGATGAACACATGGAGAACACAGACATACACAGAGTTATAAGAGTCAATAACTCTCTGTATGTCCGTGTTCTTCACATGTTCATCCATCTTCATGAAATTAAAAAAAAAAAAAAGAAATTTCTACATTTTATAACCCATCCTGGATTGTTGTCTGAAGCTGGACTTAATGAGTATCTCTATGTTGTGGACTTGGAACTGAGTGGTCCATGCTCCAAAACACCAGGCATCGCTACATGGCTTCCAGGTGAGCTGACTCTCCCTCTCTCTAGTATATAACCATATCATTGGTTAAACTATGAACATTAACAGTTGACCATTAGATGGTGGCAAAATACACTTAAATATCCTTAGGCCTAAGTCTAGTTGAGGTCTAGTATTCTGTATAAAACCAGATTATGCCAAATTTACCCCAATTATGGCACTTTAATGTTAACCCACTACCACCCACCCATTAAGGTTAAATACAGTGGCAGTGGTATGACACTGAGACACTACACACTCATCCCTACTGTAGAAGGATCTGTATGATCACATGTAGTAGGCCCTGTAAACACTAAAGTTGTCAGAATCTTCACTAATATGATCACATAACTACATTTGTGCAGGCTATGTAATTTTAGACAGATCTGAAAAGATGAAGTCCCATAAACCTATAGATGCCAAAGCTAGAAGTCAGAACAAGAGTAGCAGTATAAAAAAATATAGGTTGTATACTACAGTAGTATAAGGGATATGGTATGCGATTTTTTATTAAGATCAGTTTCTTCAGAAGTTCAGGGGTCTATAATTATTTATAATTTCAGGTTGTGCTTATAACAACTATGTTCTGGGGTCTGTTTTAATTTTGTAGTTGTTATCTTAGGTCTGTATTTATCCAATCCTTTTATAGTGAACCATTTAACATTGAAGACCTGCCTACTAGACCCAGCCACAAGTTGGACTTAATAGGCATCTATAAAGGGCAAACTCAGAGGCTACTTTTACGCCTCCAGCTGTCATGGCAAGCAATTTGCACCCAGTGATTCTCTAAATATTGGTGTAAAAATTCAGAGGTTCCCAGAATGAAAATCTAAAATGAGAAAAAGTAAAAGCTAGAAGGATGGACAAAAGGTAAGCAGATTATAAATGTAGAGCCCTGGGAAATTACTGTACTCTACAGAACCCCCACCAAAATTTAATAGATGTTCAGTACATGTTGTACAAGTAGATAACACTATCACACAGCCAGTACATTAAGTAAGTTTTAACAGAATCTACCATCAGAATTTTGGCTCACAAACCACCACCAACCTGTTATCCAGTACAGTTACCCTATGAAGTCCTTCTACATTCTAAGATATTTGCCATTATACAGAGATTTGAAAGCTATGCAAACAAGTCACTAGTATGGAGAAGAGTTCATGCTGGGATGTCCTATTCTGGCTTAATCCAAATCCCACAGTCTAGTTTAAAGGAAATCTACCATTTAAAAATCCACAATCTGACCCACTAATACCTTTACACAGGTCTGATGCAAGAAGATGTCTTGAAGAGTCCCACAAATCGTTTTTTATATTATGCTAATTAGCCTTCAGCGCTCCTGTGATTGTCACACAGGGCACACCATGATCTGGCATTAGCATAATTATAATAAGCATGCCGTCATCACAGTAACCCTCCCTTTCTCCCTCTGGTCTCCTGCACAAAGCCTGGCAATACTACAAGGCCTCTGCGCCATATGAGATGCAGATGCGCTAGTTTTCCTGAGAGCTTAGTGACGTCAAACTACACCATTTTCACATCTCTAAATTTGTACGCAGCAATAAAAGCCCACATGTTCAAACACAAACAGTTTATCACTAACCAGTTTTGCATTTTATTATAAGGCGGCTAAATTTTTCACTATTGCCACTCTTAAAAACACTCCTAGATGGATGTCTCTTTAATCTCAGCTACTTCATCCCATATCACTACCAAGTCTGTTCTGAATGACAGGTTCTCTGCCTACCTCCTACCTCCTACCTAGACTCTATACTTTTTCTCATTTGACTATTTAAAGCTTTGGCAATTTCTTAGATTTTAGTACAAGCTCCAATCTAATCCCTCTTTCCTGTTACCATTATTTAATAATGCCACTTCTCTGGGCCTTGAAGTGGGGGGGGGTTTAAGTGGTGAATGGCAAAAGGTATCATCTATTTGCAGCATCTGATGTCCGGGGGTAAACTTTTATCTAGAAAAGAAATATGAAGTTCCTTCATCGAAACTTTTCGGCCTTAATTAATTCCTGCATTTTGTCCAGACTATACCTTGAGGCATATCCTCAGACTCCCGAACAGCATTTGGAATATTTGTCTGAATGACCCATTTGGTAGAGGGACAATTTCCCTCTTGTATTGCATTTTCAATACGCACCCTCCCGGACATCAAGACTCGATTTATGGAACAATGGGAGTCGGACTTAGGATGTCAGCTAACAAGATGAAGACACTGCTGTACTACTTTGGCAAAAGTCAAACCTATTGTTCAACCCTCAATAAAGAGGGAGGAAAAACCAACAAAAACTACAAAGAAACTCAAATTTTAAAAATTCTAATTTTATTGAGTCAAAAAATAACACACTGGTTAAAAATGAACCCACTCCAAAGAGTTGCATCTCAGACAACAGATCAAAACATTAATACTGAATGAAAACAGATATAGGCATCAGTGGCCATGTACAGATGTAAAGTGGTGCTGTTGGGAAGCATGAGGAATAACAAGTCATATTGTCTAAAAACAGTACACAAAGAATAATATGTAAGGCTTACCCATGTTAATGTGATCGTTGCCCGAGATAGCAGCAACCCCGACGTGCCTTCGTCGGGGTTGCTGCTTTGTCTGCCTTCATCTGTCTATCAGCACCACTTTACATCTGTACATGGCCACTGATGCCTATATCTGTTTTCATTCAGTATTAATGTTTTGATCTGTTGCCTGAGATGCAACTCTTGCTTGTGTCCCCTTTGGAGTGGGTTAATTTTTAACCAGTGTGTTATTTTTTGACTCAATAAAATTTAAAAATTTTTACTATTTATTATGTTTCTTTGTAGTTTTTGTTGGTTTTTCAACCCTCTTTATTGAGGGTTGAACAATAGGTTTGATTTATGTTTTTCAACAAATCTCATGGAGTAAAACTATTATAGGGAAGCGATACTATTACACTGTGATAGATGCATTGTAGCATTTCTGCTTTTCCCTAATTGTGCTTGTTCAATTTTGGTTTATATATACTTTGGCAAAAGGTAGCCAGCAACTTTTCCCGACAGAAACCTCTGACTACTACACAGGATTTATTATGTCCCTTCAAGACTGGCTAGTATGTACCCTCACCTTCACAATAGTTGTTTTAGGGGCTGTAGTGTCGTGGGCGATACGGCCTACATTTGGTGGCACTGCCCCATAGTTGCCTCACTTTGAAACAGTGTTAATACAGTACCTTGATCTGCTCCCTGCTAGATTCCGTGACACAGGTGACCCTGGCAGTTCTCGTCCTGGAAGTCAAACAAGCAAGAGTCAAGAACAAGGCCTATTATCTGATTCTATTTATAGCCCTAGCAACTAGGATCCACATAGCAGCAAAATAGCAGCTGATTTCTTTATGCCCGACTACACAGAAAGATCCAATGATAAGTTTTAGTATTTTTAGCATTTTTCTTTCCTCCACTGTGCCCCCTCCCTCCCCACCACATGCTTTATTTTCCTAACTGGTGCAGTAGCTGGCTATGTACCTGATACAACTGATTTATACAATTTGCCCCTGCGAGGGGTTTCTGTTTTGCCATCTTCTATTGTAAGGCATCTTTATGTTTTGCCAACAATAAAATTTTGTTGAAATTGAAGTACATCTTCACAAGTCTGACTGGAAGTTGGCAGCTTACCTGTTTACCTGTTCTATGGGATATTGGTTGTTTTTAAGTGGCCAAGAAAATGTCTTTGTAAATTAAAGGAAAACTTGGATGTAATATAATCTAAGAATAGCCCTATGCACAGATCTAATGTATAAGCAAATAGCAGCAACACATATTACAGTATGTAATTACAGTGCAATAGTAAAAAGGGATGTGCCATCTGTTCCTACAGTAGGTGAATAAGAAAGATGCTAAAGCTAACAGATTCATTTCCAGCTCTGCTCATTAAGTTAAGCACAAATTATAAAACCAGATGAAAATAATTTCAGATTGATTTATCTACAGTATGAAGACAACTAGAGAACTATCTATGTATTGCAGAGACAAATTATATTTCTACTGTAATAAAACTCATTACCAGTCTCAATGAAGCCTAAGGATGCTGAGGACATGATTTGTTAAATGTGATATCATTGCTTGCATGTCGGCGTACATAGCACAATTTATTTAAAGTTAACAGGCTCAAACTAGATGACTATACATCACATATCCACTTGTCTCCAAGCCGTTAAGCACCTGTAGTATGTAGACAAATTTCCAACTATGCCAATTGTTGAAATCTTAATTTGATTTAAAGGGTTGCAGAAATTTATGAAAACTGAGTTGGAGGGTATAAAAACATGAAAGAAGCTATATTTACTTGTGTGCCTTTTGTCATTGCCAGTCTTGGTATGTAATATGTATCTGTGACAGCAAAGTAGCGATGTCACAACCACACCATGTATCAGCCCGAGGTCCTGGCTAGTGCCTGTTATATGTGTTACACAGGCCTCAGGCAGAAGCTGTGTCGGGAGCGCGCTTAGACCTAATGTGGCCTGTCTCAAACAGGTATGTCACTGTGCTCAGAGGTAATCTAATATACCGGTCACCATAATGTACAGTTACTGGAAGATCTAGCCTCCAAAAGGAATTTAAAATGTGGAGACTGCAAATGCTGCGATCAATTGATCCAAGTTAAAACTGTATACTTTGCGGACCAACAAGTAAAAGTGAAACATTGCATAACATTTACATGAACACAAGGTTCAAGGAACGCATAAGGTCAATAAGGACAGGTGAAGGTGCACCAAGATTAATCAAGCACGTTCCAGAAAAACATAATTCTAATACTGAAGTTCTGAAATTCACCCCAATTGACTACTACTTCAAAAAGAGGGCAAATTGGTACTCAGATCAAATGCCTTGGGCCCTTTGGGAATGAAAGACAAAGTGGACATGAGTGTATTTCTCTGAGACAATGGGGCACATTTACTAAGGGCTTTGTGCCGCTTTGCGCCGTACTAAAGTCGGACTGATCACGTTCTTCAGGGCTTAAACGGCTTGCACAAGTATTTAAGAAGTGTGTGCACTGAGATTGTGGCGTACACAACCCTTTTGTGATGCAGCAACATCACAGCACACTGCATTATAGAAGGACAAATGTACTTTCAGTGAACTCAAGTGACCTTGTAAATAAATGAGCCCCAATGAGTTATGTATGCCTTTCGTGAGAATTCTGGTAAAAAGGAAAATGATTGCTTACCCAATAAGTTGTGTGCCCTGGAACATAACCTAGAGAATTTATAGCTCTACAATGTATATATGTGTATGGTGATTAAGTTTGTATCTGTACTTTGGACTTGATATCCACATAAGCTGTTACTAATGTTTTGAAGTATGATAAGTCCCCATAAAAAAAAACATTTCTAGCCCCCTATACTTCCCCATCTTCTCACTATTTTTGTGGTGACACAGCGAATAAAACATAAAGGGTCAATTAAGACCGAGCACTACACTACTGTAGTGACATACTGACAAAGAGGAATTTTTTTGCAGAGCGTCATAAAAACCAGTCCTTTATAATGGCATGGAGTCAGCGCACTTGTCACTGTTAAAAAATTATAATTGGTGCAGCATGCCACTACCGTATTTTTCGGCTGGTGCGCCTTATATATGAACTTATACAGAAATGTACTACAGACAAGATGTACTGTACATTTACCAGTGTTTAATAGCTCCATCCCCAGAAATGTCCTGCACCTTCCCACACAGTATACAGGGTCCCTAGCTCCTGAAGTGCCCTGGCACCACAACTAACATTGTGCCCTTCCTGCCCTCCCCTAGCACGGAGAGACCGGAGCTGCCATAGTGCCGACCACGAAGCAATCATCATCATCAGTAAACAATCCCCCATACCTGACAGCCCTGTAACAGGGAAAAGAGAAGGAGCCACAGGGAACCCCACGGGAATAACACCCTGGCTGAGGAGGGAAGGAGAAGGGGCAGAGGGAGACCGCTTAACCCCTGCTGCATCACTCTGCATTAACCCCCAGCAGCCCATACCTCTGAGATCGGCGCTCTCTGACACGCTGAAGACAAGTTTCCCGGGGGAAGTGTAGCCACTGCTGGTCATTTTTTAGGTTAAGCCATTTGATCTGCGCCTTATACTCCAATGCGCCTTATATATGAACCTAGATGTCTTAGCAGGCATTTATTAGAGGTGCGCCTTATAGTCCGGTGCGCCTTATAGGCCGAAAAATACGGTAGTTGCTGTTTATATGGCAGGAGTCTTGTTGAGCCGCTAATGACATACAGGATAGTTCCACTCTACACCCTGTAGCGTTCTTGGGTAATAGAATATTTTTGGGCTCTGGAATGTAATGGCCCTCACATGAGTTTAAAGTGGGAGTAGTATGCGGGAGGGATCACCCACCCACTAAATAAGTAACAGTGAGTTTAGTATTAAACCAAGAGGTGGACATATGAGTGATAGTAGTGGAAACGGAAGTGCAAGTCGCAAAATGGCCGTCACTCCTATACATGTGAGATGCTTGTTATGTCCTCCCTCCACTGTGTTGCTGCACTGTTGTGAGTATGTTTCATAAATAATGCTGTAAGAAGAAACAAAAAAAGGTGAGTGCAATTCTATTCATTTTACTTCAGCAAGTTTGGATCAAGTTATCAATGTGACTAGAACACCACCTGTACAATCTTCTTTTCTCCAGCAAACTGAAAAATGCATGGTGCAAATTGAGATCCGCAAAGTTATTCAGCAGTGCTGTCCAGCAATACTTCTTTTCTATGAACATACAGTCACATTGTTTTGTGTCTAAGAGTTATATACTCCTATTGCTTGTGAAACGCAATTTAAAATTAATAAATTGGCAGAACCCTGGTCAACTACTGGGTGGTCATGTATAGATACATATGGCATTTCACTTTGTGATAAAATATTGAAAGATCATATTGTCTAAAATAGTTTTTAAGTGTATAAACATGTCCCAAGTGAAGAGCTCATAAATAACACATCAGTAGGAGGGGGATGCATTTACATTATTTAATTCATATTAAACATGTTTGGTTTACCCTTAGGAGAATATATGATGAGAACTATTTGGAATGAATTTTTGCTCAAGCCCTTTTTTTTGCAGAACCATTTTGACTTTATATACCCCCCAGCCCCCTACCTTATCCTGTAGTACATTGGGCGCATATCATTACTGCACAGAGGAGATCCAGAATGACATAGGAAATGTATTGATAAATCTCCCTACTACAATCTATTTATGTTTTTGGATTTCTAATTGTAATATTACATGTAATGTTTACATTCTCTTAAATGAACATTTAATGACAAATCATATACTGTATTTTCTGGACTATAAGACACACTTTTTAGCAAGAAAAAACCTTGCTAAAAAGTGCCTGCGTCTTATAGACCGAAGGTCAGGAGGATCCCGCACTGCCAGACCCTCCTGACCGATGTAATGGAGATCAGGTGATGCCCTGATATAGAGCTGCACTCGATCTCCCAGAGAGGAGGTACTGCTCTCTTCCTACAGGTACAGGACCTGCGGTGATGTCAGAATCATATGACTGTTCACATGCTTCTTACATCACCACAGGTTTCATACTGCCATGCTGCCCTGGGACAGGGTAAGAAGAAGGGGAATGGGGGTAATATGTGTGTGTGTGTGGTTTTGTGTGTGTGTATAGCTGAGCTGAGTGTGTATAGCTGAGCTGTGTGTGTATATGGATGGATGATGCAGAGCTGAGTGTATATGTGGATGGATGATGCAGTGCTGAGTGTGTATGTGGATGGATGATGCAGTGATGAGTGTGTATGTGGATGGATGATGCAGTGCAGAGTGTGTATGTGGATGGATGATGCAGTGATGAGTGTGTATGTGGATGGATGATGCAGAGCTAAGTGTGTAACTATGGATGATGCAGAGCTGTCTGTGTAAATGTATGTCTGTGTGTGCTGTGCTTTAGTGCGACCAACAGGGATATTTTTATTGGTGTAAAATATATTTTTCCTTTTTTAGAAGCCTAAATCTGGGGTGTGTCCTATAGTAAGAAGCGTCTTATAGTCCAAAAAATACGGTAATCAGAAGTACAGCATAAGAAAGCAATATGACACAGTTATAACTAAGTGTATAAAAGAATGAAGTCATTGTAACTGTACAGACTCAAAAAACTGCATTATTTAAATCAAAATAATTGAGAATCTCATAAAACACTCCAAGACCAATGATTTTATAAGGTTATATGTTGAAATAAATGCCACTTTGAAAAATGTCTGTTTCTGATTTTTATCTTATTTTTTTCCGAGCAGTTTCCAAAAGTTGATGAAGACGATAAGAATTTATGAAGGAAATAGGACATGTCATATGAAAGCCAAAAAAGTAGACCCCAAGGGATAACTCATCAATCTTTCCCTGCTAAAACCTTATGTTGCTAAGAGGAAAGAAAGAGACTGACTGTAATTTGGCCAATAATAGTTGCTAGGACACATCCTTCATTCTTCGATCCTATTTATCTTGTGCTTGAGGACTCTAAAATCAAAATATGAAGGAATTCCATTTAAGGGAAAAGTATGTAATTTTTGCTTACTGTGACTTTTGCTTTTTGTTCAAAGCGTCCTCATCCTATAGGTTGACTTTTCATTCTATATGTATGCATTAGGAGAATTTTATTTCTAGTCTAAGATATTGCTAGTATTTTGCATTATTTTAGCATTTGTCACTATATTACAGTTTTCCTTGAGCTGGGGGCAGAGCACAGCTGCTATGGCATTCCTCATAGACTGCACATGCAGAATACTGACGATTCTTATTCCTTGTTCTCAATTATATAAATCACTGAGGACATACCATTACCTTACCATACAACTATTTCTCATGCTTAAGTTGCATAAGACTTTACCTGCGAGTTTCCTCTCTCACTTAACTCCTCAAAGTTCTTTCCCCTTACCTTAAATGGCTTACCGCTTAGTACTGTTGGTAATAAATCACTTGAAATGAGAAATATGTTTATTACAAATATATATTATATATATATAATAATATATATATAACTATATAAGCTATTGTATTGGCGAAAATCTGGGATCTCATAATGGGGTGTCAATCGGTTGCCATTTTGTGCTCGGTAATATTGAAGCAATATATTTACATTATACAGCAGAATAGTTATACTGCTGAATATTGGATGAATGATCAACTCAACAAATAGAATCATAGACATGTTAGGTATCTTTGCATCCAAAAATTTCCAATATATGAAAATGTTTAAAACATTTTCCAGTAAGGTAAATGCTGTAATGGGAAAAAAAAATCTAAAATTGCCATTTTTTTGCAATTATGCCATCCATAATTTTTTTCATATAAAAGTTTTACAGTTCCTACAATGGTTTCAATGAAAATTTCAACTTACCCCAAAAAATAGACTTTTTATGCAGGTGTATGCAGTTTGTAAAACAAAACTATATACATTTTGTATTTCTGTGATTATATTAAGCTAATAAATACGGAGGATTTACTGTTTAAACCAAAGTAAAAGAAATAAAAACAAAACCATCAAGATTTCTTTTTTTTTTTTTTAAAAAGAAAAAAATAACTGAAAAGGTTATTTATATTATAACCCCCCTTTGAACACTGGACTATTACTAGCATTTCAGAAAAACTTGGCAGATGGCATTTATTACTTACACAAATATTAGTTATTTACCAAGGTTTTTTTTTTTACCACTATATAATATACAGGTGGTCCCCGACTTAAGAACACCTGACTTACAGACGACCCTTAGTTACAAACGGACTTCTGGATGTTGGCAATTTACTGTACTTTAGACCTAGGCTACAATGATTAGCTGTAAGGTGTCTGCACTGAAGCTTTATTGTCAATCCCGGTTCTTATGACAACCAAACATTTTTAAAATCCAATTTCACTGGGACTAAAAAAAATTCTGATTGGGGTTAACATTATAAAATATTCAGTTCCGACTTACATGCAAATTCAACTTAAGAACAAACCTACAGAACCTATCTTGTACGTAACCCAAGGACTGCCTGTATAATCTATCCCCTAAAACAAGTTTATCAATGGTGCATTTCATCATCTGTATCTCTTAGTATGCACTCTGCATCATATATCACCATTTCACAGTGGCCTTATAAAGGAACATGCATTGGCATAAACGTGTGGGGTTATTTTTAATTACAATTGACTGATGCCTTAAAAAAAACTTACTTGGTTTTATTTTGTTTATATTTTGTAGTAGCAAATGAATGAATGTATGACCCTTCTGAAAAAATCGCATGCATTGTGCTACCTTCCTCGTCTCCGTAATTTTTGGAGTATCATTCATGCACTAGTTAGCATTCATTAACTGTTTGGTGACAGTTCTATATTCTTGGTGGTGCTTATATGCCCCGCATTAACGGATATAAGAAAGGATTAATTTATAGTCAAGATGCCAGAAAATTTGAGCAACATCAGCTTCCCACAGTGAGACAATTACTCTATCAAAGGAATCATGTTGTGCTCAGTACGCCAGTAATTTCAGCACAGTTTAAATATGCACTCACAAGTTATTATTATGCACACGGCTCTGACAAACCAGGTGTAATTTTCAGAACAGATATTGCCATTCATTACCAGAAAGTTTTAGCAGCTACAATTTTTCAAGTAACTTCCCAAATTACAAAACAGGAAGTAGACATTCTATGATTGTCAAATATGTTAGTATTACCGCCTAGATTCATCAAACAGTGACATATATTCTCTAGTGCAGGGGTAGGGAACCTATGGCTCAGGAGCCAGATGTGGCTCTTTAGTTGGCTGCATCTGGCTCTCAGGCAGATCTTTAATAAATAGTGATGGCTGCTGTGTGTCTCCTAGACTGATCACTGAACACAGAAAGCAATTTTACCGCTGCCTACGTCCTTTGTACAACCTAGGTGCCATCGCCGCCATAATGGGGAGCTGGCTGCAGGGAGCGCTGGGAAGTAAATATTTGTTTTTATTTTTTGCTGTGGCTACCTATCTACTTTGGGGCATGTGCTGTGGCCAAACATATACTGGGAGTATGTGCAGTGGCTACCTATCTACTGGGAGGCATGTGCTGTGACTACTTATATACTGGGGGGGCATGTGCTGTGGCTACCTATTTACTGGGAGTATGTGCTGATGCTACCTATCTACTGGGAGGTATGTGTTGGGACTACCTATCTACTGGGAGCCATGTGGTGGGTGTCAGGATTTGGAGTAGTGAACCCCCTGGACCACCTTGGACGATGATGTAAGCAGACACCTGGGACTGTAATCTAAGTGTCACCCGATCTTCAGCAGAGCACGCCGCAAAGCTGGATGGTCTCGCTGCAGTGTGGTACCACCAGGTCACTCCACAGGCACAACTTGTCCACGGTGGCATCCAAGGTCGAGGTACAGGATCACTAGGCAATCTCGTGGTCAGGAACAGGCAGACGGTCAAGGCAGGCGGCAATGATGCGAGGTCGGGGATGGGGCAAGAGGTTAGGGCTGGCAGCAAAGGAGCAGAATCAGGAACAGGTCCGGGGTCACATTGGGAGGTCAACACATGGGAAGGAAAGCTTCCTCATAGGCATGAAGCACTAAGATCTGTCGGGGAATGCTGAGAGCCGTGATGGGAGCCGGGAAGTGGTGAGTTGAGTGACAGGGGCATGGGTGTGCCTGCGATCTGAGGCGTAGATCGCAGGGGCACCCGTGACACTGAGACTACCTATCTACGGGGGGGGGGGGGCATGTGCATATTGTACGGCTTTTACGGAATAACATTTTAAAATATGTGGCGTTAATGGCTCTCTCAGCCAAAAAGGTTCCTGACCCCTGCTCTAGTGGGAAAAGGCTGTAAACTCCATTTTGTTTTGTGAATTTGATTTATTTTGCAGTATAGATTGCAGACACTTTGATAAATCTCAGTCACTGTAGAGTTGGGAGGGTGTTAAAGTTATTGAAAGTATATCTCATTCAAGATTTTAGGTATCATGTATTATTGCTCAGTGAGGTTGTATAGAGAGCATTTGTGAATAGCAGTCTTCAACTCTTTCCTCCGATTCTCGATTGCATTTAGGTCTGGACTTTAATTTGGCCATTCTAACACCTAGATATTAAATTTGTGAACCATTCTATTGTAGATTCTGCTTTATATTTGGGATCCTTGTCTTGTTGGAAGATAAATCTCCGTCCCAGTCTCAGGTATTTTGCAGACTCCAACAGGTTTTCTTCCAAAATGGTCCTGTATTTGGCTCCATCCATCAATTTCAACCATCTTCCCTGACCCTGCTGAAGAAAAGCAGGCTAAAACCATGATGCTGCCCCCACCATGTTTGACAGTGAGGATGTTGTGTTCAGGGAGATGAGCTGTGTGCTTTTACACCAAACATATCGTACCAGAGCACCTTCTGCCACATGTTGGGCATCTCTCTGGTAACTTGTGGCAAACTTTAAAGGAGACTTTTTATGGATATCTTTGAGAAATGGCTTTCTTCTTACCACTCTTCCATAAAGGCCAGATTTTTGCAAGGTAAAACTGATTGTTGCCATATGGATCCTATGATGGGCCTCTTGGCTGCATCTCTGACCAGTCTTCTCCTTGTTTGAGATGAAAGTTTAGAGGGACTGGGTAGATTTGCAGTGGTCTGTTACTCCTTCCATTTCAATATGATCGCTTGCACAGCGCTCCTTGGGACTTTTAAAGTTTGTGAAATAATTTTGTAACCAAATGCAGCTTTAAACTTCATCACAACAGTATAACGGACCTGCCTTGGTCTTCATGATAAAGAATCCTAAGCGGGTGTATTTATACGGAGACTTGATGACACACAGGTGGATTATATTTATCATCATCAGTCATTTAGGACAACATTAGATCATTCAGAGAACTTCTGGAGTGAGTTTCAGCTGCACTGAAAGTAAAGGGGCTGAATAATATTGCACACCCTACTTTTCAATGTATTATTTTTTCAAAAGTTTTAAATATCCAATAAATTTCATTCCACTTCACAATTGTGTCCAACCTGTTGTTGATTCTTCACCAAAATATTACAATTTTATATCTTTATGTTTGAAGCCAGATATGTGGCAAAAGGTAGAAAAGCTCAAGGAGGCCGAATACTTTCGCAAGGCACCGTATGTGTCTTGAACACTTCTTAAATACATGTGCAAGCAGTTTTCACAATGAAGAACATTTTTTGGCTATAAAATGCCGGCTTGGTACTAAATGAGTGGAAAAGGAGTCTTTACCAAGAGACAAATCATTTCTCATCTTATAAAATTGTAGTAAACCCCTTAAAAAAGTGTTTATGTCTGGAGGACCCCTAAATAAATCCCTGCATGAAAAAATCTCTGTATAGGTCAGTGTAAAATGTGTTCTTCACATCCCGTGATCTAAGCTTAAGCAACTGTCAAGCACTAGGGGTAGTGGACCCACTGGACCACCGCAAATGATGTTGTAAGCCAACACCTGGGACCAGAGTCTAAGTGGTACCTGGTTTTCACTAGAGCCCACGGCTAAGCAGGTGGGACTTGTTGCGGCGTGGTACCACCAGGTCGTTCCACAGGTGCGACTTTGTGGCAGCCAAGGAGGAGTACAGAATTGTAAGGCAAACTCGTGGTCGGGACAGGCAGGAGTTCGAGACAGGCAGCACAGGATCAGAGTCGGGAACGTAGCGCTAGGTCAGGACAGGCAGCATGGGATCGGAGTCGGGAACAGAATTTTACAGAGCTAAAACACACGTCCCGCCACCGAGCTTTGGGAGACGTGGCTGGAGCAAGGAGAGGTAAGTGAGACTGCCGGCTACACTGAGGGGAACATGGAGGCACACAGGTGTGCCTGTGACCCGAGACATGGGTCACAGGGGGACCTTTGACAGTAACATAGGACAATGACACATTCCGGAGATGAAATACTACTTGATTGCAATATTATATTTATAGGATGGTAATTAATGACTACAGCATCCAGGGCAGGTTCCAGCACACGGCATAGCTGGGCAAGTCCCGTGGCCCAGAGCTGTCGTGGGACCCCATTCACAGTTGCTTCCTACCTCAGCAGTCAGCAGATAGCAGGGCCTGGGTGCTGGCACCAGCAGTCAGTGACAGGAAGATGTACAAACTTGCCACATGCTGGTAAGTTCATAAAATCAGAGAAATCAATTACATCTTCATCTTTAAGACATACACGCAATTGACAGGCAGTGAAGACTCTCCATTGGAGACCTTGCACAGCTTCCAGTAGAAGAGCTGGATGAAGGGGCGCATGGGCCACATTCATTTAAAAAGATTACAAGGAAAGCTGTATGAGGGGAATCTGTACATGGAAGAGAGCTGCATATAAGTACAGATCCCCTGTAAATCATCCTTTTTCAACAATTTCTCTTCTGTCTTCCAGTCAGAACTCCCTGGGACTATGCTCTGCTTGAGGCTGTGATTGACATAGGAGTTCCTCTGTATGCTGGGAGTGTGTCACTGGTGTCAACTGGAGTATGGACAGTAGGACTAATTGGCTACAGGAGCGGTGTCTAGACACTCCATTTATACCCACCTGTATTTTCATTCAGTGCCTGATATTCATTATTCTGGATTGATCAAAAATAAGGATAAGATGATTCAGTCCAAAACAAATATTAATTACATCTTTATTATTCTTTATCCATCTTTATTAGTATTACATCAGTGAAAACTATTAAAAATAGAGAACAAACACAGTAGGAAAAGTCAAGGCATCCCATGAATACAATTTCTATCAAACATCAAAAACAGTAAATAAGATCTGCAGTTAATATAGGCTGTTAGAACCCAATGTTAAAGAAAATAGCTCAATTCATGCAACATTTACTCGCACAGCAAAATAAACCATATTCGTACATACAAACCAAGGGAGCCTATAACTAACACTTGTTTTGCATTACTGCTTCATCTGGCTTATTTGATTCTTATGGCTTAGTTGTGTTATTCTGCTTAAAGAAGACCTGCCAGGTCAATTTGGGACCCAAAACCATCTACAGGCCCTTTTAAGTCGTTATAAGTAAACAAAAAATACAAAAATAAACTTAAATACTTACCTGATGTGAGTGAGATGAGCCATATTAAACTCACATCAGGAGATCCCATGCCAGCATCCCAGCTTCACTGCACATGTGCCATACCTATGGCACATACACAGTGAAGCAGGGGTGTAATACTCCAGCTTCACTTACTGGAACACCCAGGCGCCGAGGTGAGTATTTAGGTTTTGGGTTTTTTTACCAAATTTCTAAAAATCAAACAGAGCAATTTGGGACACTAAACCACCAGTCCATAAGTTAGTGGTTTAGTGGTTTAGTGTCCAAAATTGCCATCACAGGTTCCCCTTAATACTTCTGGTTACCTTGACTTTGGCTCTTTACTTGATTGCTGATTTTATACCTTGCCGCCATTCTGGTTCTGACCCAGCTTAAAGACATTGGGCCAGATTTATTAACAGTGATGCAAAATGCACTATGTTTGCTTCACAAATTTTCAGAGTGCACCAGATTATTTAAGACTGGCATAAAGTCTTCAATATTCCAGTGCACCCTGCATGCGCCGATTGTGATCCAATTTCTTTTTTGTGCACTCAGTTTACGGACATGCACCACATTTCTGTCAAGTTCCTGTAATAAATATGATGCAAAGTCCAAAACGGCACCAGAACGCCCTTTATGTGGAGAAATTTGTGGTGCAGTGAACACAGTGCAGCTGAGCCACAAAACTGTTGCAGACACTCCATAAATACATGTGCAAGCACTTTGCTCATACTTTTCAAAGCGCAACAGATAACTGGCACAGCCAGTTTAATAAATGTGAGCCATTACCTTTAAATTGTCTGTCTTATGTCTATTTATTCACTTATGTTGCTGTGTAGGGACCACTACCCAGTTGCCTTCTGTACTTTACCACAGGGCCGGCAAGTAGGCAGTAACAGAAGTCATGGTATAGAAAGGGCTCACTTTTCACCCCTGTCATGACACTTCCTTTTACTTCTATTCAAAAAGCATCTTAGCTGTGAAAAAGAGTGTCATTTTATGTAAAAAGAAAAAATTATCACTTAGACCAAATATTTCTGAAAACTATCCTTCTGATCGCCCCTTGTTTCTAGGAAAAATCCTTCTTCAACGAATGACAACAAATAGGCAGCATATTAGTATCATGGTATCTTTTTGACATAGAAAAAGTTAATGGATTTTGTATAACAAGATTATATTGTATGGAACAACATGGTGGAAATTGAGAGAATGACAAGCAGCACGGTACAGAGAGCTTTATGCATGTAGGCAATTAAAATAGACAAAGGAGCCAGCTACATTCAGTCTTTCCTCTTGACAAACTATTGATTCTGTATTTTACAGAGTTTCTTAAAGCCCATGATTCAAAGGAGAAGGGAGAGCAATTATGAGGATACAGCTGTCGTCCTTCGATATGTTGGCAAGTATTCTGTGCTTAGAGTTGGAAACCATTTACAGTACATCAATAAAAACAAAGCATATTTTCTCCTTGTTAAGTCGATAAGGTTAATTTACAAAGTACAAAACAAGCCAGGTAGTAGTCCATATGTCATCCACAGCAGTTTTATTCTCAATGTTTTTTAAAGATGTAGCAATTTTCTGTATTCTGAAATTTTTTAGACAATTTTCACTTTTCAGAAACAAAGCCTGGAAAATGTCATGCTCCAGCTAAAAACAAGTGCCTCAGGGTTGTCAGTCCAGGGTGTTTGGAAGCATTCCTCTGGCAAGGATGAACTAATTTTTATCTGAAAATTTTTATCTGAAAATAGTTTCCTTCACATCACCAAAAATCAATGCTATCTTATATTATCTGGAATCAGAGGGAGTGTGTCTTGCTTGGCCATCCCCTCCGATCTACTCCTCCCAATGTCTTTTGTCTCCTTACAATTCAGCAGTTCATGTCATTTGCAAAATGTACCCCACGTAACTATCTGATAACATGAAATCACAGCAGCCTCCATAGACTTCTACTACTCCTCATCCACTTTGGAGGCTGCTGTGATTTCATGTGATCACATACATACAATAAGATGAAGGCATTGAAGCTATGGACTGTCCCACTCGTTCCCCAGACCTGAATCCGATTGACCACATCTAGGAAATAATGAATGTCCAGGA
This sequence comes from Engystomops pustulosus, assembly GCA_019512145.1. Taxonomy (NCBI): domain Eukaryota; kingdom Metazoa; phylum Chordata; class Amphibia; order Anura; family Leptodactylidae; genus Engystomops; species Engystomops pustulosus. The sequence goes on from CM033643.1 coordinate 179,926,481, forward strand.
GTTGACGGATGCTTTAATCCTAATACTAAGCCTCATTTTGACTTGTCTTAAGGACATTCCATCAAAGTTGGATCAGCCTGTAGTGTGTTTTCACACTTTAATTTTGTGGGTGACTGCACTGATTTTGTGAATGATTTCCATTGATGATTTTTTGCTGACTTTCAACTTTGTAAAGAACAAAGTATTCAATTAGAATATATAATTCATTCCAATCTAGGATTTGTTATTTAAGTGTCCCCTTTATTTTTTGAGCAGTGTATATTTAGCATGCTTTGCTCTTTTAAAACATTTCTCTTTCTAGAAAAATGTTCTCATCACATGAATAACAGAATCTTTTGAGTTTTGCTTCTTTTTACTTTTACAAGAGGAAAGTAACAATTTAGTTCCACTTTTTGTGTCTCAATAGCTAAACCAAATGACTATAATCCTCTGCAGTGAACCAACCTGTATTTCACTGTGTTCCCTTGTGACTTACCTCACAAGTGGAATTACTTTAATTGCAAGAGGAGCAGTATTGTGACACTTTCAAAAGTCTTCATACAATTTTTTAGCTGTAGGATTACGCCTTCCAAGCTCAGAAAGACACATTGTAAATTACATGATACAAAAAACAATTTAAAACGTCCACCTTCTTTGAAAATGACTTACCAGCCCGGAGAAACGTAGCAATTAGACAAACATTCTGGAAGCTGATTAAGTCTTTCCAAAGCACAATAAATGCATTGTTTAGCTGAAATTGAAAAATGGTGCACTCTGTAAATAGTAGACAAACAAATTACCGAAAGGAAATGAATTTCTGCAATTTTCACAATAACAAAAATCTGTTAACTTACTTTTATAAATAAAAAGATGTTTTATAATTTGACACAATGGCACCACACAGCTGCTGAAAATGAATTAGTAATGTAGCCATACATCAGTATTTTCACCCCATATCACAGATATCACAAAATCTGGGAAATGACCAACCGAAGCAAAGCAAACTTGTTTGATTTGAAGACAACATCACAACTATGGTTTCCTATTCATTGTGCCAAACTTGGATCTATCAACTAAACATTGGACCTCACACAACCAAAAGAATTCAGACGTATGCCGACACACAGACAAAGAGTACATGGGCACAGCCAGCGCCGGGTTCGGACAGGGCAGCGTGGTGGAGAGGACAGGGGGTTTGTAGGCATGCGGCTACACCGTGGCGGTGCTCAATCCCAAAGGCAGCGAAAGTCCAATAGGTAAGGTAAGAAGGCAAGATGGCACTCATCAGTGGTGAAAAGTCTTCTTTATTGGTATAGAAACATACACAGGGAGGCATGCAGTGCTGCAAAGCCAACGGGCCGTTTTGCGCCGCTCGGCGCTTTCTCCAGGCAGTTGCCATAGTGACAACAAAACAATCTAGTGGTACGGACCACACTACCCACACCTGTAATAAACGAAGCATCCCTCTTATCAAAGCCATCACAAAACCCAAATAGCATAAGGGTGGCAAAGAGCACAACTCCCATATAAGGGGATGGTAAGGCAGGGGAAAATGACAGGTGGAGATGGGCAGAGCATACAGGTAAGTGCAAGGTTAAAAGACGTAATAAGCGACACATATAATATAAAATCACACTTAAGGGGGCACAAACACATTGTGAACAGTTGAACCATGTACCAGATGTAATTACAATGGCTATAAGAAGACCTTCATATCATTACGGTCATTAAGACCCAGTGCACCCGTAGCTCCAAACTTCATAATGCACCTACTTTCCCGACGTAATAAATTAAGGGAACGATCTCCTCCTTCCGGGCTACACTCAACCCTTTCTATGCCCTCGAACCTTAGGACATCTGCGTCCCCGTCATGTTGCTGTCTGACGTGTTCAATAAGGCGAGGGCAGCCAACTCCTGTAGTAATGGACCTTCTATGTTCCTTAAAATGGGTAAACAGGCTTCTAATTGTTTTACCAATGTAATATTTTTGGCATGGACAAAACACCACGTAAACGACAAAAGTAGTCCTACATGAGATGAAAGTATTTACTGTTTGGGGGACCCCTTGAAAGGTAGTGTGTTTGGCCTGGCTATTAAAGTTACAGTAACGACAAGATCCAAACTTGTAATTCCCCTTGGGAGTCCCTTTCTGAAGCCAGGTGCCCCAAGGGGAGGAATATCTACTGTGGACCAGCCTATCCCGCAAACTTGGATCAACTAAACATTGGACCTCACACAACCAAATGAATTCAGACGTATGCCGACACAGTACATGAATTCATATAGTAAAAAGAAAAATGGATAGATAACTGAAACACTGTAGTATTCGTTTTGATATGTTGGGGTAGAGGTGGCATAATGGGGGAAATAGTCACAGTTACTGGCCTTGTACCAAGAATTGTAAGAATTTCAAGTCTTTTACATGAGAAAACTGGCTTCAAACTTTTATACCCCCCCCCTAAAGTGCCTTCTTTCTCTAAGTGTAATCTGTGGTTCTATATAGGGCAAATGTTTATTACTCTGCATATCCACTACAGGTGAAATAAATTGGATAAATATCTGCAAGAGAAATATCTTTCTCTGCAATTCAGCCGAGTGAAAGACATTCTTTGTTACAGCTTTTCACTTTGGCCAAGAAAGGAGACATCTAAACATGGAACCAACATCCTCTGTTAACTTTCTCTTATAGTTTTTCAAATTTTAATATCCAAATACCTGTCTATTGCAACACATGCTGGTGACAACATAGTAGCTTGTCATTCTGTGAGGAAACATTTACATCAAACTATACCTCAATGTCCTCATTCGACTAATTATATTTTATGTAGAACACTTTGTATTTTGAAACGACAGCTGGATTTTCATTTACAGGAAGAAGGTTGTGTGTCATCTTATAGGCATGATATATGAGCACATATTACTGCACATTCTGTGGGCAAATTTGTAAAGCCAGTTTTGTATAGCACAAACTCATAGGCGCTCTTCACACTGTTCATATACATTCACTTTACAACTATGATGTAAGTTTGTTTCCGTATACACTATGCAATCTCCATAAAATTAACTAAACCAGCCAACACCCGCCATCATACCAGTAACACAAAGAAAAAATGGAGGAAATTCTCAACTGCGTTACAAAAACACTGGATATAGTGCTTCCCACACTGCTAGACAGAGGCTGAAATAGGGACAATGGTTATGCTTTATTAATTAACAAGACAAAAATGTTTTATGTCCCTGGCAATCCCCATAAAAAAATAACTATTTTTGTTTATCAAAGACTATAACACAATTGAAAAAAATTATAATATATACTTTGCTGTGGATATACTAATAAATGTCAATGGTATTAACTTCTTTTCTATAATCCATTTGTTGATAAAATGTTTTTACTTCATTCACTGTGAAAAATGTTACAGCAAATCAGAGAAGTTTAGTCTTCTCTTTCTTCTTTCTTTCAATTATTTATATTTGTAATATTTGGAACCAAATATTTATTTATATTCTAGAACACAGCCATGGATTACAAACACCAAGGATTACAGAGTTTATATGCCAACAGTTTGTAAATCCCTTCAAAATGTTTTATTTTCAAATTATTTGATGTACGATCTGTAATTTCCCCAACCAATGTTCTTATAAATTCATTGTACTTTTTCTGGTCTCGTGTACTTAATCTTGTGATGTGTGATAAAATAAATTTATAGTGATAAAAAAGGGAATGAGAAAGTTGCATCAATAAGAGAAAAGTAAAGCTATTGAGAATAAGTGACATTGCATGTCTGATGCTTTGTTTAAAGTGATTTTCTGTCCCTAAATAATTAATGACCTTTCAATAGTATACGTAATGCAGGGGGGGTATCCGCCCATAGTGTAGCAGTTAGACGTAATATTTCCCTCACTGTGGACAGATCTTTTTTTTCTGGTTCTGTCAACAGTGGAAACAGCTGATCAAGGTGGATACCCAATATTGATGACCTAAGCTATAGTTTGGGGATGGAAAACCCATTTAGATATGCATATTATGATTCATTCCAATTATCAACTATAGAAAAGGAATAAAATGCCTCAGATGCAGATTTAGAGAAGGTAAATGATGGATCTTTTACAATCATAAACTAGAGCCTCACTTCATTAATTAAGCTTTTACCTATTATTTAATCCAGTAGATAATAGCCCATATTTATTGTCTGACATAATTTTTAGTGGAAACTGCATGCACATGTAGTTATAAAGTGTCGGCTGCATTATGCCCGACGCAACACATAATTCTGCGCTGAAAGGGGTGGTGCAGTGTCGAACCATGCGCTATATTTATCGTGCATTCTCCGACAGAAGTGTGTCACATGCTCTATGTTAAAGGTGCACCAAAACAGTGCAAGGTGTGCCAGATTCATGAAGACTGTGTGACACATTTCATAAATCTGTTATACACTGCACCCTCTACTGCACAGTTTTTTTGATAATTGTGGGCCAATGTATACCGACAGTACTATTCTAGTCTAGTGAATTGACCCCTAATTTTAGTCAAATGGAGGAAAACAACTACACATATGAGGTATTGCCAAAATGATTTTTTTTATCATTCCTTTTATTGAATTTACACAGTACGAGGAAAGAATACAAGCAGTTTAGCATATAATAGATACAAGGTAGCACTTAGCAACTTCTATTGCATGAGTGTGGCATATCCCAGCACATGGAATCCAGATCTAAGAATCCCAGAACGAGAACCCAAATTGTTATACTTACAGCGAGGAGAGAGAAAAAGTAACAAAAACGATCAACAAGAATAAGTCGGAAGAGGTTTGCTTTATCACAGGTAATATGAAGCATTTCTTAAGTGAATAGGTTTCTTAAACAAAACCATTATGTAATAGCACTTTGTTATTAAAGGAAAGTATTCCAGTAACTAAATCAAACACCTGCCATGAAAGTGTACTCTGAAGCTGGGCACTTTGTTACAGCATAACTGTAAAGTTTAAATTGTTTTACAAAATTATCCTATGTGTTTCCCCCTTTAAAAACAAACAGAACGATGCCCATATTGTGCTGCTCACCCTTTTCTTACCAAAGTTATGGCATTTTCTGTCCTGAAAGTGTTTGGCAAAAATCTTTCTTGCCAAAGGTGAACTGGGTGGAGAATAATGTCTCTCAAAGTAATTTAGCATTAAATCCATTTACATTCCCACAAGTAAATCCACAGCACAGTGCACATACAGGATGTATTTGGTGACCAGCTTGGCAGTTTCCATCACATGGAGGAGCAGGGAACATGTAATAAGTGGAAGCAATTATAAGTAAACCAGTTACATGTAGTGAATAATCTGTGCTGTGTGACCACTAAGGATTAATAGCTAATCTGCACAGTGCACAAAGTACCAACTGCAAGGCAGGGGAGGGGAGCAGAATGAGGTGAAGAGAGAGACAGAGAAAGTTCTGCAGAATCACAGACTGGGATGGAGAAACTGATAGGGAACAGGGGAGATCTTGTACATCACTATTCTGTGTAGGAAACGGTGTAGGAGATCCATGGTTCTGAACTCATCCTTCTCTGCTACGTACACACAGAGAGCACAGTCATATAACCTCCTCCCCTGTGAGCAGGGAGAAGCAGCCCCTCCCTTACCATTAAACCATAGAGTTTGTTTACAGGATGAACTCAAGGGCTTGTCAGCAAAGGCAGAGGAAATAGCTACTGTATCACTGACATAATCTGAGGGGTATAGCAAAGTTTGGGAAAAAACTTTAAAGTTACTCTTTGCTCTTTAATTATTACAAAGAACAATTGCTTACTATCATAAAACAAAAATCATATAAATAGGGATGCACACTTTTTTTTTAGAAATATAACAGCTGAATTTTATGTTGGAGAACTGTTGCCATGAGCTACTATGGGTACAGTTATTATGGGCTATTGGGGGCATTGCTACTGAAGATACTGTTGCAGTACTGTAACAATTAGCTACTGGGGCCACTGTGACTGTGTAATACTCTGACAAATCGCTGCTGCAAATCCCTTTGACTATGTTGTTTGCTGCAGAGAACTCTGACTATACCCGGGCACTGTAACTATGCGCTTCTGGGGATACTGTTCCTGTGCGATACTATTGGGTCACTGTGATTGTGGGATATTGTGGGAGCAGGGGTGTAGCTACTGTGGTAGCAGCCATAGCAGCTGCTATGGGGCCCGCAGTGACAGGGGACCCTGACATCTGACCTGACACAATAAGGAGTGGAGAATTTGCCTCCATATATATTTATATATATTATTATTACATATATATATTATGCTGCACAGTGTACAGCGTAATATGTATTTAACAGTGCACATCTTCCACAGTACACAGCATGAATAGTCAGCTCAGATAAAGAAATGTAAGGGGTGAAGAAGGGGACAGCAGAATGACAGGACTTGAGATCTTTCATCTTTTATTATTGCCATGTAATTCCCCCATGTGATCAGCAGCTACTGAGACAGATCTGTGTGAGTGTATAAATGTATATATCTGTGCATAAACTTGTGCACATAAGTGTATACATGTTTGTATGTGTGCAAGAATGCACAAAAGTGTGACTGTGTATACGAATGTATAAAGTATAACTTTGGCTATTATTGGGCCCTGTGACAATATTTTCTTCTGTAGGGACAAAGCTACTATTTTGGACTTTTTTGTTTCAAAATAGGAGGGGCACGAGAATACTGTAAAAACAGTGTGGAAATTAGATGAGTATCCTAAAATTTTTGTGTTGCTGAATCTGCAGAGATGAGTTGTAGCTGGAAGAAGGATCAGGTAGAAGAAGAGAATAAAAGAAAACTCCTCCAAACGAAAATACAATGTGGAAATTTACAATAAATGCCAGTGGTATTACCAGTGAACTCACTTTTATCTTCTCCTACCATGGAAACCTACATGTATATGGAGACAGTTTTATACTATATCAGATTTATTATCTAGTATCTCACACATTGTAATAAATCTGGCATACTGTAGTATAAAGTTTTCTGTGTTATTCTGCTCGTTCTGATCCTTTATCTATGTAGTAAGCTTATTTATGATCTTGCAGGCTTAGCTTTGAAGCTGCATCTATGTAGTAAGCTTGATTCTGGTCCTGTTACTATATAGTAATCTAGGTTCCAGTGGTATTTCTATATAGGAGGCTTGGTTCTGGTACTGTATCTATGAAGTAATTTTGGCATCATATATTTGTAAAAATTTTGTATCTGGTACTGTACCGATATGGTAAGCTTGGTTCTGTTGCTGTATCTATGTAGTAAGATTTGTTTTGGAACTATCCTCATTTAATATGTTTAATCTTTGCTGCAAGTTTTGTTACATTACTGTTTTATGCACTCATTGCTGCCAGGACCCATGATAGACTCAAACTTATGTTTGTCATGTGGTGTAGTAGAATAAGATGGGGAAAAAATGTGCATGGGTGGGGGCCCACATAATTTGCCAGTCAGGGACCCAGAAATTCCTAATGCCAGCCTAGATATCTGCTGCTTTGAATTCAATTCTCTTTCATGGCTAAAACTAGAAGGACGCTATGGTATGCTACCTTTACAGCTAAGATTCTGCCCAGTCTGCCTTACTTGACTATTTTAATACATACTGAACTATTACTACTTTGGCATTAATAAGTTAATAATTTTATGACAGGAAATGAGGGCATGATTTACAGCCTGTACATAAGAAAATCTACTAAAACAAGCCCAAAAATTCTGCTTCTGGTCCACAATAATGTGTGCCCATTTTGTATGGGAGAAACCAAAAAAAAACGATTAGATCCGACTTTAAAGATTTGCATTATAAAGTGGAATATATTTAATGTTTATTTCCTCCAATCCTTAACGTAGCCTGAAAACAGCTGTAGGTTATCATTACAAATGTTCTAATGAATATCTAAGGTGGGCAGGAGGATACTTCTCACTGGTGGTCCTTTTAATATCCAAAGTATGTGATGATTCACATAACTAATGCAGATCACATATGTAATAAGTTATGATTTTCTATAGCAACCACCAATTTCTGACACCATAATATCTCAGTCATGTTACATAATTAAAAAGGAGTTCCCATTAATGAATACTCCACATAGATTTCTTGTACAGTTCGACAGCAGCGGGATACATGCTATGCATAATATCCAGTGTGGTTGGTAAAGTTGCTCTTTTCTGATAGTGACAACTAGACAGCATTGTCAGTCATGTAGTACCGTAATTGACACATTTGGTGTATAAAAACTATTTTGCTTTTAATATATAATAAAGATGTGCTAAACTTCAACAACAACAGTACAGTACTTTACAATCAGTGGCGTAACAACACTCTAGTGGGCCCCAGTGTAACTAAATCCTCACCGCCTCATCCCCTTCCCACACATAATATTTAAGAATACAAATATGTGCTATACAGTCATATACACACATACACTACATGTGCATCACACGCAGCATAAATATTCTACTCATACACAATTTTTATGCTACAATTACACTCATACAACATATACATGCTACACACATACACCACATATACAAAACTCTCAAAATATACATTGGGTATGGAAAGTATTCAGATGCCTTGAAATCAGGGGTGCGCAACCCACCGCGCGCAGATCCTCAGGGTGCGGCCCCCACACCATAGTGATCAGTGGTGTGAGTCTTTAGACACACAAACCGCTGATCACTGAACGCAGGCAGCGATACTATAGTTGGCTGCATCCATTGTCCGGCCCAGGCAACGACGCCTGGGTCATTGATAGGAGGCAACTACCTAATCAACTACGTTGGTCCCTTGAGCAAAAAATCCTGGGAGCACGGAGGAGGCTGCTGACAGGAGTGCAGGCAGGGAAGTATTATTTTTTTTGTATTTTATTTGGCTGTGGTGAGATAATACTGCTGGGGCACACGTGGAGGCTTCTATAAACTTCTGAGGGGGCTACCTATATACTGCTTGGGCATGTGTGGGGGCTACTATATACTGTTGGGGCATGTGTGGGGGCCACTATATACTGCTGGGGCATTTCTGGACCACTATATACTGCTGGGACATGTGTGTGGGCTACTATATACTGCTGAGGCTTGTGGAGGCTACTATGTACTGCTGGGGCATGTGTGGGGGCTTGCTTAATACTGCAATGGACATATGGGGCCACTATATACTGCTGAGGCATTGTGTGGGCCACTATATACTGCTGGGGCATTTGTGGACCACTATATACTGCTGGGACATTTGTGGGCTACTATAACTGCTGAGGCTTGTGGAGGCCACTATATACTGCTGTGGCTTGACTGGGGGCTACTATATACTGCTGGGGCACATGTGGAGACTACCTATATACTGCTGGGGCATGTGTGGGGGCTACTATATACTGCTGGGGCACGTGTGGAGGCTTCTATAAACTTCTGAGGGGGCTACCTATATACTGCTTGGGCATGTGTGGGGGTTGCTATATAATGCAAGGGGCATATGGGGGCCACTATATACTGCTGGGGCATGTGTGTGGGCCACTATATACTGCTGGGGCATTTGTGGACCACTATATACTGCTGGGACATGTGTGTGGGCTACTATATACTGCTGAGGCTTGTGGAGGCTACTATGTACTGCTGGGGCATGTGTGGGGGCTGCTATATACTGCAAGGGACATATGGGGGCCACTATATACTGCTGAGGCATGTGTGTGGGCCACTATATACTGCTGGGGCATTTGTGGACCACTATATACTGCTGGGACATGTTTGTGGGCTACTATATAATGCTGAGGCTTGTGGAGGCCACTATATACTGCTGTGGCTTGACTGGGGGCTACTATATACTGCTGGGGCACATGTGGAGACTACCTATATACTGCTGGGGCATGTGTGGGGGCTACTATATACTGTAACCCCAGTCAAAATTGTTTTGGTCTCTGTGACAATTCGATTTTAAAAATATTGGGTTGTCATAAGAACCAGGATTACCAATAAAGCTTCACTACAGACACATGTGATAACTGTTATAGCTGATTATTATAGCATATTACTAAAGAACAGCAAATGACTAAAATCCAGAGGTCTGTTTGTAACTAGGGGTCGTATGCAAGTCAGGTGTTCTTAAGTAGTGGACCGCCTATATTGCACTATTCTTTGCGGTGTAGCAAAGTTCCATCTGGGATGAACCTTCCAAATCACAGTTCTTATGGTGCACGCTATCTGCACAAGACACACGGTGTGCACATCTGGAGGCTGTGTAGGACCGGCTGGTGAGAACGGTATTGCCCCTCTCTATTTCTACTCAATTTCCACATGGAGAGGTAAAAACTGTGCCGGCTTATTAACCTGCTTTGGAAGAGTGAGCGGAGATACTATTGTATTGATCATATACTGCTAGGGCATGTGTCGGGGCTAATATATACTTTCGGTGCACTGGTGCACAGATTTTCAGTCTCCAGTTACATGATCATCCATCAGGGCCGCAGCAGGGAAGAACCCAGTCTGTCCAAATGGCACTGCGCACTGCTGTATACAGAGGCATTGGCAAAATATAATTAGTCCCCTTTCACAGCCGACCCACCCAACATAGTGCTCATACTGAGCAATGTGCTGCTAAATGCTGTCACTGATGAAGTCACAGGGATCCCCAGAGCATAGGGATCTGAAAAGTATGCTGAAATTATGTTATGTGCATCCATTCTGCATGTCCTTATGTACAACAGTGATCCAATGGGCTCTAAACATTATATTATGTAATATGTGAGCAGGCGTAAACACGTACATAATATACTCCCACTTCAGCCATGCTCTGGGGCCCATGCCATCAACCATGCTCCAGTCTGGGGCACATGGCGTCAACCATGCTATGGTCTGGGTCCAGAAGCATCAGCCTTCTTTAACTTTAACTGTATACATAAATACACTATATACATCTATAATAGTATTACATAGATATTACTGGCACCAACACAATCACATAAATGTTGCAATATTCTTTGAAAAAAAAAATCCATTGCATCAGTGACATTCTGGTATAAGGCCTGCAGTGCCAGTCATGCTTTGGTATGAAATCCACAGCCATGCTCTAGTCTTGATCTGATGGATCAGCCATGCTCCAGTCTGCAGTCTGTTGTTTTAGTCATGCCCTGGTCTGAGGCCAGTAGCCTCAGTCGTACTGTGGTCTGGGGCCTGTGGTTTCAGCATGCTCTGGTCTTGGGTCTGCGGTGCCACCAATGCTCTGGTCTGGTCTGGGACAACAAATAATAGGAGTTTATACATAATGATATATAATTCATACACAGAAATCACATTACGTAAAAGTTACATGGACATAAAATTAACCTGTATATTAAACCCCTTAAGTTTTCCATGTAGAGAGCTGTGTGAGGGCTTGTTTTCTGTGTAACAACTTGCACTTCATAGTGATGGTATTTAATATTTCATGTACTGGGAAAGTGGAAAAAATTGCAAATGCAATCTTGTGGGTTTGGATTTTACGGCTTTCACTGTGCGCCCCAAATGACATATCAACCTTATTCTTTGGGTTGGTGCGATCATGGGGATATCAAATTTGTGTAGGTTTTTTGTATTTTCATACATTTACAAAGATTAAAACCTCATGTACAAAAAGTTTTTGTGGCTTTTGATGATGTTTTCAATGCTACCATTTTAAGGACTGTACCAACTTTTGATGACTTTTTATTGAATTTTTTATATTTTTCAAAATGAAAAAAAGGGATTATGGACGTTATTTTCCGTTATGGGGTCAAACACCGGGAGAAACTGTTATATTTTGATAGATTTTGGGACGCAGCGACAGCTAACATATTTATGATTTTTACAGTTTATTTATATTTACAATATATCAGTTCTAGGGAAAGGGGTGATGATTTAAATTTTTATTTTTTTTTATAGAATTTTTTAACTTTTTTCATTTTTTTTTTACTATTTTTCAGACTTCCTGGGGTACTTTAGCATTATGTTGTTTGATTGATCCTGTCATATACTGCCATACTACAGTATGGCAGAATATTGGGGATTTTCCTCATCATTCATTAAAAATCGTACATTGTAATGAAAGGATTAAATTCAGATAGCCTCGGGTCTTCGTATGACCCGAGACTGTCATGTGAACAGATTGCCGCTACCCAATGACGTCTAGAGGAGCAACTATCTTCACCAAGATGGGCACCCACATCTTTTTGAAGCCATTGGCAGCTTTGCAGGCAGCGATGTCAGTGTAAACACCCGCGATCGGTTCTAGCATCGATCATCGGTGTTAATGGTAAGTGTTTGCTGCAAAATGCAGCAAACACCCTCCGGTTATGGAGAGGGCTCAACCCGTGAGCCCTCTCCAAACATTGGAAGGCGACGTGTGACGTACCATTACATCACAAGTTGTTAAGGGGTTAAAACACTACATACATGTATTACTGTATTACATAGCTATTATGGGCACATACACAATCACATAAATTTTGGTTAGTTCTACCATCTTAGAGCTGTTTAAACATAAAAACAGAGATAGAATGTGAGCTCATGCAACCCCCATGGGCACACGGGGGCAGATTTATCAAGTGTCTGAAAGTCAGAATATTTCTAGTTGCCCATAGCAACTAATCACAGCTCCCCTTTAAAATATTCATGAACACTGGTGAAATGAAAGCTGAGCTGTGATTGGTTGCCATGGGCAACTAGAAATATTCTGACTTTCAGACACTTGATAAATCTGCCCCACGGTGTACAGGCTGGAATACGCATCTCCATGGGAGGGAGTAACTTGACCCAAGTAAAAGCCTAAGTACCTAATTTTAACACAAGAAAACTGTGAAAACCTACTGACTTGAATATAAGCTGGGAAATGCAGTGGTCACAGCTTCCTCCCAGTATATAGATATTCAGTCCCCTGCCTCCCAGTATTTAGCCAGCCAGCCCATTCCCCCCTAGTATACAGCTGGTCCATGCCCACCAGCATATAGCCTGCCAGCCCATAACCCCTAGTATATAGTCAGTCAGACTATTCCCCACCGTATATAGCCTGCCAGCTCAAGCCCCTGGTATATAGCCAGCTAGCCCATGCCCCCGGTATATGGTCAGCCACCTGCCCGCCAGTATATAGCCAGACCCATGCCAGCAGTATATAGACAGTCCTTTCTCCCGAGTATATAGCCAGTCAGTCCTTGCCCCCTAGTATATAGTCTGCCCACACCCCCAGTATATAGACAGCCAGCGCATGCCCACCAGTATACAGTCAGCCAACCCATGCCCCGAGTATATAGTGATCCAGCCCATAGCCCCCAATATATAGTCAGCCAGCCATGCCCACCCAGTATATAGTCAGCCTTCTGCTCTCCAGTATTTAGCCAGCCGGGCTTATATTGAAGGAGACCTAGTGGAAGCTTAATTTGGTTGATAAGGTGTGGACAACTTTAAATCACTTCCTGCACCTCTCAGAACCTGTGCATTCTGGGATTATCTCAAAAGGATAATTAAGTGACCTTGCGTACTCTTCAGTGGTCCGAAACATCACAGTTTCCTTCACAGTTTCTATTAACAGAACTTCCAAAGCCGCTATAGAAGTGAAATGGTCCCTAAAATAATTTATTCTAAAATTTTCTTAAAAACTTTTGAGAATGCTGTTCAATTTGTGATCTTTCTAGCATCGTAATAAAACAAAAGAACACTTCTAAAAGGAAGCCAACACCAAGCTGAAATATGGTAAATGTTAGTCTTAGTACCCAAATTAGTTAATATCAGTTTGAAAAACAGAACATTTTGAATTTAGAAAATAGCTAATTATATTCAAAATGTTTACCAAATTCACCTTTTTTTCATTAATAAATTCAAAATATATCAACCCAAATTTCCTGCTAATGTCATGGAAAAACAATCTCAAAAACAGTTGGGTAAGTTAAATCCTTCTAAAGTTATAACCAGATAAAGTGACACATGCTGGTTTTGGTCATCAAGGCACAAACGAGTTTAGTCACTAAGGAGTTAAATCCCTAGGTAAAAAAAGGGTTCTGCGCTATATGACAGACTTTTCCCAACGTAAGGAATATGTTGTTATTGCGCTGCTGTAACAGTTTTTGTTCAGATTGCAAAACATGGTAGCTTTAAGTGGATTTACACCTAGAATATCTAGCCCATTAAAAATTAATTTTTATGCTCTAAATATAAATTATACATACTGTAAAGACCATGCTGATGACTTAAATTAGCAATCTGTTAAATGAATACATTTGCATCTATATGAATAACTTATTAAAATGTTATTTCAATGATCATGAAGAAATATTTAAAGAATGGTTAAATTAATGATGTTATGTCAAAGGCTGCAGCAGGGATAACGCAAGGATAAAATATTCAAAGCCCGAGCCCAAAAGTTGTAGTAATCAGCTAATTTCTGCAGTAACAAAGCACTGGAGTCTATAGATCCCTGTCTGCTGCTTTCCTCTGTACAGATTAATAACTATGCAGCATGGACCTCATGTACCTTCTGCTATCCGCCAATTAACTGATCAGAGACCATTGTCACAAACTCTATGTTATAGCATGAGCCAGGCAGGGGTTCAACGCAAACCCCAAACATTTACAACATTAGTAGTCAGTTAATGACACATTAGTGACTTTTAGTATCTTGTACCTTACAGGTGATGATCTGATCTGGCAGGAAGAGAACTTCTTTACGATTTCTCCGGGCCATGCTTTATCTCTGTTGAATTCACAGTCAAATGTCTTCAGCAGCATGCAGCACCTCTAAAAAAGCACAATCACTTTTGTTCCAAAATCTATGTTACCCACTATTCCCCATATAAAACATAATTTATATAGTCCCCAAATAAGTTATAGTATGTTCAGCATCCAGAATTATATATATACCATACGCCCTGAATTACGACAACCTGACAGGGTTTGGCAGGGTTTGGCTGCCACAATGTGAAGAAGGTCTTTGTTTAGCAACACTAAACTATTTGCATGGGAATTTCACAATATATACTGTACCACTACTGTATAAGCATTAGCTGTATAAATATACCATAATGGTTACAGTGTATGTTTCATATACATTATAAAAATGCTTGCACAGCTACAACACCTGTCAACAGTTAGCGGTGCTATACGCTCTATATGCTATACGCTATGACTATGGAAACACAGGCAATTCTATAGTGTGTAACTCCCTATATACTGTATGCAGGGGAATGAAAGTATATAGGGTAAATTCACTCTAATTAATAGCACTGACTGTGTTTGAGCCACTTAAGTGTGGTGCTGGGATATGTATTAGAAAATTTAACGTCTGTTTTATATTTATTCTCTGTTGCATGGTAGGTCTTTAATGGTGCTTTTGGCTTCAGCGCTTTTTCATAAAATCTATGAGCCATTGGGTTTTATTGGATTATTGCTGTTTTTTGCATCTGTTTAATACTATTATGTTTGGCTTGAGTGCAATAAGATGTGTGAACTCTATTAAGAATTCAGTACATAAGTCATTGGGCCTGGGGACACTGATCTTTTAGAATCTCAGCAATGCCCCTGGGTTGCAGCCATTGACAGCACTAAAGTTTACAACTATTAAATAAAACTATACTCATTAAACAGCTTCCTTGGTGTGTACCAATTAGCAAAGATTTATCACTTATCACTTTTTGGAGTCTGAAATGTTCTTGTTTTCCTTCACTATTTACTTCAACTTAGGGCCCTTTACCATGGGTGTTTATCACATTAGTATAACTTGTATTTTTGCATAAAGGCTCAGAATATTGCGAGAAAATTGTTACTCTTGCAGAAGAAAAATGTTTATCCAAAAAATATTCAATATAGAAAAGAGAGTGGCATGCACCCATAGAGCTCTTTAATTGTAAAGTCTTTTATTAGCAGAGCATTATACTTACATTAGAAAGACAATGAGGAAGGGAGGGATGTGCAGGGAGCCTGGAGGCGACGGTTTC
Organism: Engystomops pustulosus; assembly: GCA_019512145.1. NCBI lineage: Eukaryota > Metazoa > Chordata > Amphibia > Anura > Leptodactylidae > Engystomops > Engystomops pustulosus. Next base: position 179,942,396 of record CM033643.1, read on the forward strand.
ACGTCTCTGTAAGGTCAAGGAGGAGGAGAGTTCAGGAGATCTGGTTAGTGATGTCTTTGGATGCAGGACCATCAATCACAGTGAAGGTGGCTTTCTGAGAAAGAGAGCTTCACTTCAGTATTAGCTCTCCACTTCTTTGACTTTATACAACCAATTTACATCTCACTTCAAAGTTCATTTTTTGGATGATGCCACCACACTGGGTTATGAAAGAAACATGATCTGGAACATTACCTCTTGGAAGAAGGCTGAAGCAGCTAAAACATACGTTTAAGCAGCACATTGTGTGATAGCACAGATAACTTATACATAATCTCAGGATGGTACATTTGCTAGCTATAGGGTTTTTTGATATTTAAGTGCTTCTAGCAAACTTCTACTGGGAATTGACTATATATAGAGATGGGTGAATTTTTCAAAAATTCAATTCACCGAGTTCGCCGAAATTTCCGACAAAATTTGTTTCCACCCGAATCGAATCATGTCGAATCACGTTAAAAAACAGGTATTTCCTGGCTGCAGAGAGCCTGTAAGGTGTTGTAGAACGTTGTGCCATGCTCAAATATGCATAGGGAGCGTGGTTTGGTCTTCAAACAATGCTGTGTTTTAGTATGACACCCACATGACAGCTGCCGCTGTTAGAATCACTTCACTCTTGTATTCCATTGGCTCTTACAGAGGCCAACTTGACCAAATAAGTGAAGTGGGAACGCAGACTGACAAGGTAACGTCTGTGCCAGTTCGAAAGGACTTAGCTGAGGGTCAAGATCCCGCTATAACATCAAAGAGTGCACTCTTTTTACACTGACATCAGATGATTCCATAGATTACAGCAGTGCCTGTTCTGTTAAACGCTGATACATGTAGAAACCCCCCAAAATAGTGGAGAGGGTGTCGTCAGTAATTTTGCATTGACGTCACTGATTACTTTGCCCTTCTATTTATTCATCAGTGTCCACTTTCAATCGGTCAATAATCCGTCAGTATTGCTAAAGCCAAAAACAAACAGGAGTTGATCCAGAATAGAGATGACCAGTAAATGGGATATTTGCATGTCCTCTGTGTTCTGTATCCACTCCTGCTTTTGGCTATCAATCCTGAAGCTTTTTATTCCTTCTGACAGATGAAATGAAGGGGAAAACCAAACATAGTGGCAACGTCATAGAGTGATGGAGGGTGAAAACAGCATTATGGAAATCACAGGGTGTTCCAGGGAGACAGCTGTGTGGCACAATGACAGAGTGTGGAGGTGCCGGCAGCAGCAGCAGGAGGCCAGAAAGTGGCACAATGACAGAGTGTGGAGGTGGGTGACAATTCCAGTCCCTGGTAAAGATGGTGGGAGGCAGATGGAGCAACTGGCAGCAGATGTGTGGCATCAGATGGGTGACAGCAGCAGAATAGTGGCTGAGGCAGGAAGTCAGAATCCAGACTCATTTCTCAACATTTGGGGGAGGCATCATGACTGATTTAATCTGATGCATAAGGCATTGGTGTGGTGAAATCCTGGCTGATCCACGCCAGATTCATCTTGAAAAAGGGCGGTCTCTCCACATTACGGGGGGACAAGCAGGTTCACCTTGGGGTAACGATGGTCCCTGCTGCACTGAACCCCTGCTCTGATGCTACACTACTGGCCAGGCAGGACCATGAATACAGAACCCCAAAAACTGACACCCTTTGAGAAAAAAATCACTCCACCACCTATTATGTGGATTTGACACGTATTTCTTGATCTCAACTTTAGCAACAAAAAAGAATTGAAATTTGGGTTATACAGATTCCCCAAAACAGACACCCTGGACTTTGAGCAAAAACCACTCCATCAGCTACTGAGTACAAGCAGCTAGACGCTAGAGACAGCACATGCAGTGTGAAATGACAGGATTGCAAATTACGTCTGTTGTTAAAGGGCTGTTACATCACATAAGCCTGCCAGTCGCTGATTGGCTTACATGTCTGCACATGTGATCGAGGGTGTTCCTTTCTTCTTCCTAGAGTTCTCTGCCCCGTGTAACACGTTGTGCTTATGGCCATTTTGCTAATAAAGGGGGGAAAAAATTTGTGGCCACAAATCAACGTAAACTTCGGATTCGTGCAGAACCAAAGTTTTCCTGAAATTCTACATGAATTCCCCTTTGTTAAAAACGATTCGCCAATCTCTAACTATATAGCATACAGGTTGCTTATGTGATTACATATATACATTTAACTTTTTTTATCTCTTACAATGTGTTTTTATTTGCCTGGTGAATCTGCTCCAACGAAGGCGGTGATGGTTCCAACAATTTTTTGGGATGCGAACGGTGTCATCCTCAAGGATTTTTTAGAAAAGGAAGAACGATCACTGGACATTATTTCAGAGCTTTTAACCTTAACTTAAATTCTTAAAAGCAGATGTGTGCCTCTCTAGCACAGAGCTATAGCAGATTTTTACATGACCTCCTTAAAGAAGCCAATCTATTACCAAGAGCTATTAAATTACCAAAAGGTAATTACCAAAAGGTTCTCTTAAATACGCTGTCAATATCTTGTTATATAGCCAGGTAGATAACCTAATTATATCCATTTTATGACTATTTTATTCTAGCTTCTATTTTAAAGTTCTGAAATCAAAAGATTTTTTTCAAAGACATATATTCATCAAAGGATGTAAATTATCTCTTGCTGCTTCCTCTTGTAATGTTATTCTGTGAATTATTTTTAGTTATGTTGAATACTGTATTCTTTAAAAATACATTTGAACACATTTCGTCTGTTTCACATGCAATTAGTGAGAACTTTTAATGAATGCACTGAGACATGACTTTCTATGGTATAATATAAGATCAAAGTTCTTTAACAAAAACAGAAAACTGACACAAAATCTAGATGGATAAGTTTTATAAGTTGGATACATTTATACATTTTAAATATAACCCCTTAAAGACCATTCTTTGCTTTAGCCCCATATTGCCCCGGAAGAAGCTAATGTGCGAAACCCAGGGTCGGGCAGTGACTTGGCGTCCTTGTGGATTTTACATTGCGCAATTTTATCTGATTTTATGTGAGTAGATTCGATAATAAACTACTGAATTTGTGGAACTGTCTACACTATATCCGCATTTTTTTCTCTGTATAGTGGGATATGCTTCTAGGAGAATCTTAAGGACTAGAAGTACATTTGAGCGGTTCCGTGTCTGGATGGTGCCTTATTTTTGTCTGGAATATTAATGGTCCAATAGGTGTACACATAATGCATATGAATCTTGATGAAAACTAAGGGACCTGAAGACTATGTAGAGCTCTGGTCACACCACATTATATTTTCTTCAAATCTTCAGATGTCTTGGATCCATCCTGGGACCATTGTCTGAGCTCCCCATACAGATAAGTTGCTGCATCACTTTGAAGCTTTTATTAACCCCATATTTAACTGCCCTCAAAAAGCCACAACTTGCTGTATAGGGCAAATTGTCCTTCCCCATGGCATGATTAATAATTAATTCAATTTACTATATAAGAGCTGTAAAAATATTCCAAATGTGGTAGAATTAACCAAAGACACAGTTGATCCATTTTTGTAATAGCTTTTTTTTGTGTGATCCAAATGACACATTGCCCTCCTTGAGTTAGTATGAAAATTGTACAAAAATTCATCGGTGTCGAAATGGTGAAAAAGTATAGATTCAGACACTCATGGGATAATTACTTTAATATTTTAATAAATCAGCCATAATTTTATACATTTAATAAATTGGTCATCTATATTATGTGGAATACTGTGGAAGCATAAAATAACCCATCCATCACTTTATGCACCATGTTTATGTCAGTTAGTTATTTTTCATTTCAAGTCCTCTTTTTTACATCACAATTAAGATTAAGAATCACAATCTTTCATATACATAAGACTAGTAATATGACATATATAAATTTATAATGTAAGAGAATCCCTCCTGACCCCGTCCCTTCCTAACGTTTACCAAAAGGATATATACATTGTTATATACATTGTCCGTTTGTAACTAGGAGTCATCTGTAAGTTGGGTGTTCTTAAGTTGGGGACCGCCTGTACTTAAAAGTGGTTATGGGTATTAACCACTTACTGCGAGTGAATGGAGAGGGCTCATGGGCATATTGCAGCAAACACTTACCGGTAACACCTGTGATTAGTGTTAGCCCATCCATCGCCGTTGGCAAAACTGCCGGTATGGGCACGGCCATCTTGGTGAAAATAGCCAATCCCTGTGACATCATCGGGGGGCGGCGATCGGTTGCCATGACAGCCTTGCGTCCTCCAAAGACCCTAGGCTGTCTGGTTTTTAACCTATACATTACAATGTGCGATTTGCACATTGTAAAGAATGAGGAGGAAAATTCCCATATACTAACATGCTATAGTATGGCAGTAAATGGTAGGATCAATCAGACAACCATGGTTTAAAGTACCCTAGGGGGGCTGAAAAATAGTAAAAAAATATATATATATTATATTAAAAAAAATAAAAATTAAAATCACCCCCTTTCCCTCAAAGTCATATAAATATAAATAAACAATAAAAATCATACAAGTTAGTTATCACCACATCCCAAAATGCACGATCTATCAAAATATAATAACGTTTTTTCACCGTGTTTAACCCGGTAATGGAAGATAAGTCGAAAATGGCACTTTTTTGCCATTTTGAAAAATATAAAAGAATAAAGTGATCAAAAGGCCATATAGTCCTAAAAAAAAACGTCATTAAAAGTTGCAAAAAATAACACCACCCACAGCTCCCTACACCAAAGTATAAAAAAGTTATTAGCACCAGAATATGGCAAAATAAAAATGTTTATTTTTGTGCAGGAGTTTTTAATTTTTCTAAATATATAAAAACATTATAAAACCTATATAAATTTGCCATCCCGTGATCGCACCGACCCAAATAATAAAGTAGAAATGTCATTTGGGGTGCACAGTTAAAGCCGTAAAATCCAAGGCCACAAGAAAACAGTGCAAATGCGTTTTTCAACAATTTCACTGCATTTGGAATTTTTTTTTACCGCTTCCCAGTATTCGGCATGGAGTGTTAAATACCATCACTATGAAGTACAATATGTTATGCAGAAAACTCCTCTCTACATTGAAAAATAAAAAAGTTATAGTTTTTTGAAGGTGGGGAGTAAAAAATGGAAACGCAAAAACGGCATTAAGGGGTTATATTAGCAGTTTTCAACAATTAAATTAAAGAGGTCACATAGAAAAGTATAAAAAACGCATCATAGCAAGATATGTTAATAAGACATTCATATCACCTTCTCCTTGCACCCTCATATCTGCTGTCAATCAAGATGGTGCCAATGTTCCCCCAGATCTGAGTGTCCACAATGACGATGCCAGCTGGAGTTTTAACATTTAAAGAATAAAGCTTGTCCTTGCTCTTTCCTCTTGGCTAATAGTCAGCCATCACATAGCCACTGGCTTTCATTTTCACTTCAATAAATGATCTCTCTACTGTTCCTCAAGCAGAAAAAAAGTAACTGAAAACTGTAGTCAGGCAGGTTTTTAGTTTTGTAGGAGACATGCCTATCAATTGGTAAGTATTTTGGGCAATACCAAAGATAAGGATTGGAACGTAAACTTTGGGCATGGTTGGAATCAAAGCGTAAGCTTAGTTTCAGGGGAATTTTTATGCTGTGTGGGGGGGAGGAGTGTTATGATCAGTTTTCTAATATACTTCATTAAGAAATTATCCTTAGTTTGTAAAGAAACAGACTGCTAAGTGCCTCTTAGTTACAATGTTACTTCTAAGTTGTGTGACAGGACCAGTGGAAAAGTGTCAAATGGTGTGTATGTTTCCCCTCGGTTTCTGTCCTACACTTTTTAGGAAGCTGGTGCAGTTTGGAGAGATGGTCCCCACTCCGCTCAGCCACTCCAGGTGATTGAGGTGATTGAGGCTAATCACCAGCAGCTCTGAGATGTTGCTTTAAAAAGTCAGAAGGTGCACAAGAGGAGTCTCTCTCTGCTGTGGTTGGTAAGCTGTACAGTAGGAACAGTTTCTTGGTAGTGAGGAAACGACTGTATTGTATAGTTAGTGGCCAGTCAGCCTAGGACTTTTTTTCTGTATTGTTTTGTTTTGTCATTGTTCCTGCTTCAAAGACGCTAATAAAATTAGTTGCTGCCAGTTGCACCCAACTTGTCTGGAGTGGACTGTGACTGTGATGTGCCAAAAAGTGCTTGTCTATCTCAGGAGATGGTGATCCCAGAGCTAATCTCGTTACAGTTGCTATGGCAAATCTGTATACAGGAATCAAGACTGGTCTCTTTCTTCTCTCTTCGGGTACATTCACATGACATATGTATGAAAATTGTGAAATGTAAACATTTAGATATTTACCAGTTTTTACCATATAAGATAAAAATATATATTTTGATAGATAAGGTATTTTAGGACATGGAGATACCTAACCTTTTTATTCATTGTAGCCAATTGGTAAGATCAGAAAAGTTCTTTTTTCACATTAATGTACACTCTGCACCCAATCAGTAAAGCTGAATGTCACATATTCATAAGTTTTTAGCCCCTTTGCTCTGTTTTGAGTAGAAGCACCTACGGAGCTAGTACAGCCATGATACAGGAAGTTTTTCACACCAGGATTTTGGGAACCTCTCGAATTCCTAGCACATCCTCTCTAGCACATCCTTGTTGGAAGGTGAACCTTGGGCCCAGTCTGAGGTCCAGAGCATTCTGGAAGAGGTTTTCATCAAGGATATCTCTGTACTTGACCACATTCTTCTTTCCATCAATTGCAACCAGTCGTCCAGACTTTGCACTGGGGCCCATGAGCTTCTAGTAACGCCTCTGCCCAGGATAGTAAAATAACTGCTCTTAGCTATAAGAAAATGGAATGTGTTAACAAAATGTTATGTTTTGCACTTAAAGATCACAAATCAAATACAGAAATTTATTATGAAAAATTTATAGAAGCATTTTAAATCTTACATTTAACACCACAGATATGCAAAACAGATTAAATGAAATATACCATCAAAATCCGGCATAGATAAATCACGGACACTTACTCATAGATTCAGGCACTGTGACTGAGGTAATCTTCATATAGTTGTTATCTATGGCTTCCTTCCTTCTAAAATCAACGAATAAAATCATGCTAAAGAGCCTGGGTCTATGACTAAGTGTCCCTGGTTTATCATGCTTGATTTTTATGGTAGATTTCCTTAAAATAATTGTATGTAATGTGAAGTACTTTATCTACACAATTGAAACATATTCCTCACACATAAGATGTTTTATACTAAGAAAGATAACAGCAGATTGATACTCCAGTCACAGCCAGAGCTGTAGGCATCTGAGCTGATCGGTAGACAGATGATTGCAGCTTTGGATGTGACTGACAGATGATATAAACATCAAAATTGAGAACATATCACATATTACCTCACATATTACCTCCTAACACTTTACAAATTACCTCACATATTACTTCACGAATGACTTCACTTTTTACACAAACATCATTAACCAGGGATACCCACATAACAGTTTGTCCTGTTGTAGATGATCACAAAGCAATTATAGATTAAATTTTTTCAATTGGGTGGGAGGATAAAGCTATGACAAAAATGTGTATGACAAAAAAAACCGACAAATTTTGGTTTTGATCCCTCTCTTGATCCATAGCTCTCCATCTCCATAGCAACGGCTCAAGCCTCATTCCGTAGTTTCTCTGCGCTCTCAAACCAACCATTCAACTATATGCGTACCTTCCATCTGAAGAGATAATTTATATTCCCTTTATCAAAATACACAGAAACACATCCTCTCCAGCACTTTTATTTAGAGAAAAATAGGTCAAAAATTTGTTAAGTCGAAATGTTCCCTCAATGTATATATTCTTTGTTTTATTATATTTGTTTATTATGCCGATATAATCTTCCAAGGAACCGTTTGAATCTATTTATTATTATCACTCATCCTTCACTGATCACAGGACGGCGATCCTCTGAACTCCGGTAACCCATTTGATCCTTCACTTATATATGGTTTTTAGTGTATGTAATGTTGCGATTTGTCTTGTCTCTTTATGCCTGACAAAGGCTCCAGTCCAGAGCTGAAACGCGTTGCATATTGATTTTATTTTTAAACAAATAAATTATCATTTTATCCATCTCGGATAAAAGTTCATGCTATTTTCTTAGAGGTCAGCTGTGTTGCCAATTTTTACATATCTTTTGGTCTTGCCCTTTATTATTATCATTTTGGAGAGCAATACAGAGTATAATTCAAAAGAATCTGTATATTAACTTTCCTCTTGAACCAGCTTTTTTACTTTTACAATATTGTGAGATTCCCATACACGTTTATGTATGATTTGTTTTGTTAGAAACTACACTATCAGTGTCCCTCTGGCTTTCAAAAGTTAATGATATTATGTGTATGGAGGAATTGACCTTATCCGCAAAAGGAGCCAAAGATAGGTTTACAGACAAGATGCTTCAATATACTGAGGATAACAACATAACACATTCTCTAATTCACTGTTATTAACAAAAATACAGCATTTTACAGATTCCAGATTGTCTGTACCAGTCCTGATGTATACAATTTGGTTGCCCTGGGATCCGACCGAACATCTTCTAACTGTGCTCGGGCAGGACAGATTCTTCTCATGAATTGCTTTTCTTGTCTGCACAATTCACTGTGCTCTCTGCCCCTCCCTATGCATACAAAATGAGCTCACACACAGACACTTCTTTCCAACAAGTAGCATCTTGCAAATGCTAACTCTACCAGATACAAATAAGGTAAGATCTTTACAGCAGGGGAAGGAGGTTTAGCAGAGGTGATTCTAAGTGTTATAGCAGAGATGTAGCAGGGCTGGGTGTTTGTCATTTTTTTTATCCACCTCATGGATCTCATTATTTCTCATCTATGATTTGTTTCTATATTTATCTCTATTTTTCTATGTGTCAGTTACTAGTGAACATTCAGAAGCTAAATGAAAATGTAGATAAACCTGCTAACACAGGTTTCAAATATCTCATGTATTTTTTGTGGTGTGAAATCACACATATTTCTCTGACCTACGGTTCCAAGTACTCTTGTTTTTAAATACATGTTTTTCCGTTATTTTTAAACCTGCACTTGTCACTTGTGAATACATACCTAAAATATGGAGTCCACTAATGCAGCTTTTGAAAATATAAACAATGCCACTAGACGAAACAAAGCTGCTACTATTTTTTCAACTAATCCGGGAATATGCAATACAGATCTATATTTTCTAATGCAGGAACTAGAAAACCAATTAATTGAACAATTAAAACTCTGGTGGGATTGTACTACTCTGCAATCGTATGTGGAACGCACAATGATCCCAAGGGGTTTAAGAATTAAAAAATTCCCCACCACGATTTATAATGAGGATTTTTCCAAAGAATGGAATGAAATTCTATCAGACTGTTTGTTGAAACTAATGAATCTTATTATCAAAATGAAAATGCACGTTTTGAGCAAATGGATAATGAAATATTAAAAATACGAGAGTCTTTGAAAATACATATAGAGAAATCCGAATTTAAAGAGCTAGACCTAAAACTTAAGAAAAATATATCGGAATTGGAAAATTTCATTACACAAAGTAAACAAACAAAATTTAATCGCGATCTGCTAGATTATGAAAAAGATTGCGTTTATACCTGGCGTAGTGAAAGGAGGCACGCGCACTCCCTGCATTCGATTTTAAAGAAAAATAATAACAACAATAAAAATAAAAAATTGAACCAGAAAAGTTTCATTCACCTCGTCTGAACAAGACTCCACTGACTTTGTCTCGGAGGACTCGGACAGTGACAGTGCAGGAGGTGCATGTGCCCCTGTTTCAAGCCATCAAAATACTAAATCTAAAAGATCAAAAAAACAACAGCAGCAAAAAACCTCCAAAAATCCGAAGAACATCAGACTCCCACCAGAGGCAAATGTAGAAGGAGAGCGGGTCGTAAGCACAAACGCAGAGCCGAATCAATATACAACCAGAGCGAATGCAACCAACAAAAAACAGAAGAATTAACAGTGGTTAATCTATCTGCATGCCTTCTATCAGGAGATCAGATACAAGTTCTAAGAAAAGGACTATACTTTGTTCCAACCGTGGGTTTTGACCTTTACAATACATTACTGGATGTTAATAAGTTTATGCGTCTACTTACCGTCAGGAGGCATTTCTTCACAGATGAACTTTCCAACTATGACCCTATGGATCATACACACCGTGACAACCATAATTAATATGAAAATTTGAATTTCAACGATCAATGTGCTCTTATGACGTTACAAGACCTAAGTGGCTATGAATCTACAAATAAAATACAGTCTACTGACATTCCTCCAACTAGAATTATGAACCCTAAGTTTTACCCTTTATCCTCTAGATCGACAGAAATGGATACGTTCCAAACTTTAGTTGAACGTGACTTAAAACACCTTGAAGATACAAATAAATTAAACAAACATAACATTCACCACCAGTGCCACTGTGCCAGCTAGAACAGCAGCTAGGCTACCACCACTTCCACTGTGCCAGCTAGGTTAGCAGCTAGGCTACCACCAATGCCACTTTTCTAGCTAGAGCAGCAGCTAGACTAACATCACTGTGTCAACTAGGCCAGCAGCTAGACTGCCACTAATGCCCCATTGCTAGCACTTAGGCTATCATGTAAGTAAGAGAAAGTTTAATATATATATCATAATTTAGAATAGTAATGTGTCTGGGCTATATTCAGTGGTGGCCTCTGCCTACCTTAATCCATCCCTGCCTCTGATTATATGACTTATATGAACATCCTCTCCATTTAATGATGTGTTGCATCTCCTGGCTTCTTACAGCTTTTGAATCTTGTGTTTTATGTCATTCTATGTACGGTAACTCATTTTATCAGTAATACATAATAACACACTTTATGTGGCTGATAAAAGACACACATTCATGAAGTTCATCTTACAACCCGAACCTTCATATATGATACTTCAAATACTGCACACAGTGGGGCACATTTACTAAGTTCGAATTTGAATGCATAAAAAGTGCGTCCCTCCGACTAGAACGGGATATGCGCCCATTCACTAATTGTGTCGCACGCGTGATAAATGTGGCGCAGCAGATGTGCGCGATTTTCTCCACAGACGCTCAGCAATCCTGGAGCACTGCCAAAGGAAACGAGTTTGTTCAGTGTGCCAAGGTTGCCTGCGTGTGTGTTGAAAATTTCGGATAGTGAGTGGTGCCATCTCATCTAGCGCACTTCTGACAGTGTAATTATAGTGGTTAGTAGCCAGGTTTGGACAGGTGAAAGAGGAGATGGGGAACAGTGCATTTTTCTGTGAGTTGATGAGTATCTATTGCACGTGGGTTCCGGTATGAATGATGGGTGGAAGGATTCTGAGAATGAGAAGGATTATTGAAAGTAAAAGAAAGGAGATTATGGTCTGAAAGTGGAAAGGAGGAATTGGTAAAATCAGATATTGAAGATGGTTGGGAGAAGACCAAATCGAGGATGTTTCCCTCACTATGAGTGGGGGAAATGCAGAGTTGTGTAAGACCGAGAGAAGTAGTTAGTGCTAAGAGCTGAGAGGCAGGAGGGGAAATGGGAGTGTTAACAGGGATGTTGAAGTCTCCCATGATGATGTTTGGAATGTCACAGGATAGAAAGTGAGAGAGCCAAGAGGCAAAGTGGTCAAGAAACTGATAGGGTGAGCCAGGAGGACGGTATACTACAGCCACAAGAAGAGAGAATGGGCGGAAAAGTCTAAGAGTGTGGACCTCAAAAGATGGGAAAGTAAGAGAGAGTACAGGAGGAACGACCTGGAAAGTGCATTGTGGAGAGAGGAGTATGCCTACCCCACCTCCCTGCCTATTCTCAGGTCTGGAACAGTGCGAAAAATGTAAACCGCCATAAGACAATGCTGTAACGGAGGCAGAGTCATCCTGCTGGATTCATGTTTCCGTAATGGCAAATGTATGCAATGTGTATGCAAATGTTACCTTATATACATTCACAAAGTCATAAAAAATAGCTGACCCATATCTTGCTTTCTAGCCCTTGCCTTGGCCTGTTATGATTCTAGAAGCCCGATCAGTAACCTGCTGACTGGCCTTTGCCTTGGGCCCTCTTATTTCTTAAGCCAGGAATACATGCCCATATGCTGAATGTAATCTCTATGACATACTGGGAGGGATTTGCACAACTCACGCTGACACGGGAAGGGGAGATTGTCTAATAAAACAAATGGAATTCTATGTTTCAGAAAAGTAAATATACCAAAATAATTTTATTTCAGATTTATAAACCACAGCCACTTCTCTCAATGTCACTGAACATGTTGTTACCTGTCACCGGTGCTCCTGCGACCCACGTCCCAGGTCGCGGCCGCACCTATGCCTCTCTCCGGTCCCCAGCTCCCTGCACTACTGTCTTACCTCTCCACTCTCCAGCTCTGATATTAGAAGGCCAGCGTACCACTGATTGGTGCTGGCTATTTCCAGGAATTGAATAAAACCCAGCTTCTCCCAGGATTCCACGCAGGATCTTTGTGTCTCACAGCCTTAGAAAAAGCTTGTTCTTTGCGATTAGTGTGTTTTTCCCATTGTGACCCTGGTACCGTTCCCGACTATGCCTTGACCTTTTACTTTTTCCCTGTCGTTGATCCTGTGCTGCCTGTCCCGAACTCCTGCCTGTCCCTGACCATGATTCTGGCTCACGACCTTGTACCACGCCTTGGCCACCACTGCGGGCAAAGTCGCGCCTGTGGGGCGACCTAGTGGTACCTTGCCGCAGCAAGTTCATCCCATTTTGCGGCGGTTCTGGTGAAAACCAGGTGCCACTTAGACTTAGGCCAATTGCAAATTATATTGCATATTTTTTTCCTAGATTAAATCATTGTCTATTAAGAACACTTTATCCTATCCTAGCAACTTTATTTCCATTGTAACTATGCGGTGCATTTGCCTGTGCATTTTGCTGCACAAACCAGCACAAACGTAGCACTAACGTTTGACACCAGTTTTGTTTGATTCGGTTAATGTGGGGGGTCTGCTTGAACTTTTGACCTTTAATTTTTTGTTCATTTATTCAAAACAAAAGCAGCACAAACAAAAATATGAGCAGCACAAACCAGCACAAATGTAGCAGAATTGTTCAGCACCAGTTTTGTTTGATTTGGACGATGTGGATATTGACCTCTGATGACCTCTGGAAACTTTCATTAAAATCTTAAAAACGATAGCGGCACAAACGAAAATTTCTGCTGCACAAACCAGCACAAACGTAGCACAAACGTTATAACGGTATAATTTAATAGATTGGACTGATGTATCTAACCTTGTTTATTTACTATGCCATAAATTTATGAGCAAATACTTGTGTGTTTCTAAACAATCAAACATTGACTGCCTGTGATGAAATCTAACAAATATAACATTATCGAACAATTCTGACCATTACAGCTTTAAGAACAAAATATCTTTTCCCAGTTTTAAAGTTTAATATTTAAGATTAGTCAAGTGTTAAAGTTATAAAGACTCCTGGTGACTATATTTTAAGTCATTTTTCATTTACTCCTAGTTTTAGGAAGGAAAAAATACCCATGCATCCCTGTAGCTAAGCTATTATCAAAGGCGAATTTCTTATGACAAAATCAATGACATGTAGGAGATATACACCTTGCAGGCAGTGTGGAAACATGGCCAGTCAGAGAATGACGGTTTCTCCTTGTTGGGAGGATTTATTGCACTATGTTTCAGAAACATGAAAGGATATCAAATCATTTTATTTCTTATTTTATGCCACTCAAAAGGAGAACAGCAAACTTTAGTATTAATTGTCTGCAAAGTAAAACATCACGTCTAAAAAATGGTGAAACTTCTAAACTTAAGTAGCATATGTAATATAACCTACACTTTATTTAACCCCTTCCCATTCAGCGTCTGATATATATCGGACGCAGAGCCTGCTGCCGGTTCAGCTCAAGATCTGAGCTGAACCGGCATCAGCAAACACGGGGTGCTGGCTGTAACATATGGCCGACACCCCAGTGTAACACCCGCAGCATTTAACTTGGCTTTGGGGGGTCTTTTCCCCACAATCGGCCCCCTCGAGCCGTTTTCGGGGAGACCCCAGAGTTGCCTGTAAGATGGCGTCAGTAATGTCATCGTACAGGCAGAGTGTCAGCCTATGCACATCAGTATTGCAGAGTATTATCATGAACAAGCAATCAGAGGATTGCTTGTTCATGTCCCAAGGTAGAAAAAGTAAAAAAGTAAAAAAAAAGCTATTCAATAAAAATTATAGAAAGAAATCAATAAAAATGCCCAAAAGACCCTAACATATATGTCCGTAACAATCCGTAGAATAACAGTAAATAATTATTGAACCTGCACGATGAACACCGTTATAAACCCTCCAAAAATTATGATTTTTACCTATTCAATCCCACAAAAAATGCTATAAAAAGTGATAAAAAAACATATGTACTCCAGAATTATACTGGTGCAAAGTACAACATGTCCCACAAAAAAACAAGCCATCAACCAGCTCCGTAGCCAAAAAAGTAACAATGTTATGTCACTTGGAAGACGGCAATGCAAAAATGATAGATTTTTCCCACATTAGGGTTTTATTTGACAAATTCAGTAAAACGTAAGGAAAAATATTCATGTATGGTATCCCCGTAATCGAATCGACCCATAGAATAAAAATAACATGATTATTAGGCTATACGGTGAGCACCAAACGAAAAAGTTAAAAATCCAGTACAGAATTGATGCTTTTCTACTCCTGCCCTCAAAAAAAAATACCTACATTTTCAACAATAGGGGATACCATACCCTAAATGGTAACACTATCGCGGAAAAAAATGCTATCACATGGCCCCAATAACGAAAATCTAAAATTTTATAGCCTACACGCTTTCCCTGACCAGCAGCAGCTCTCTCCCTAGCGGCATCCAGAGACAGAATGATCCGAGCAGCGCGGCCAGCGGCTAGTCTATCCCAGGGTCACCTGATCTGGCCAGCCAACCACTGCTATCGACGTGTAAGGGTACCACGTCATGCTGGGTGGAGTGCAGAGTCTCCTGGCTTGTGATTGGCTCTGTTTCTGGCCGCCAAAAAGCAAAACGGCGGGAGCTGCCATTTTCTCGAGCGGGCGAAGTATTCGTCCGAGTAACGAGCAGTTTCGAGTACCCTAATGCTCGACCGAGCATCAAGCTCGGACGAGCATGTTCGCTCATCTCTAATTTTTACCTATTCAATCCCCCAAAAAAATGCTATAAAAAGTGATAAAAAAAAACATATGTACTCCAGAATTATACTGGTGCAAAGTACAACATGTCCCACAAAAAAACAAGCCATCAACCAGCTCTGTAGCCAAAAAAGTAACAATGTTATGTCACTTGGAAGACGGCAATGCAAAAATGATAGATTTTTCCCACATTAGGGTTTTATTTGACAAATTTAGTAAAACGTAAGGAAAAATATTCATGTATGGTATCCCCGTAATCGTATCGACCCATAGAATAAAGATAACATGATTATTAGGCTATACGGTGAACACCAAACGAAGAAAGGTAAAAATCCAGTACAGAATTGATGCTTTTCTACTCCTGCCCTCAAAAAAAGTACCTACATTTTCAACAATAGGGGATACCAACCCAAAATGGTAACACTATCGCGCAAAAAAATGCTATCACATGGCCCAAATAACGAAAATCTAAAATTTTATAGCCTACAAAAGGGGCCATTGAGGAAACTAAAAGCCTGGCAGTTGCATGGCGCTCCTTCCCTTCTGCGCCTCGCTGTGCACCCATAAAGCAAGAAACGACCACATGAGGGAGATCTCTGTACTCGGGAGAAATTGTAGAACAAATTGTATGGTGGGTTTTCTCTTTTTATCTTTTGGAAATGTATAAATTTTAGGGTTGAATGCAGGGGCGTCGCTAGGTGAAAAGATTCGGGGCACGGGCCCCGGATCTTTTGTCCTGTGCCCCGGATGTCTGTGAGCAGGGACATGAGAGCCCAGAGAGCAGCACTATTCACAGAGGCCCCGCCCCCAGCTCTCCTGGAGACTCCTGCTTCAGGCTAATAGTAAGGGCAGTGAGGGGAAACAGGTCCCGTCATTCCCACAGTACAGGAAACTTCTCCTCCAGCCTCCTATACCCCCTTCCACAGTCTGTCACATCTCCTCCCCCCAGCAGCTCCTCACACAAGTCCTGACTATGTGTGCGCAGGCTCCTGTGTCGATCCGGAGGGTGAGGGAGGAGGCTGCAGCCATTACCTCAGCTCGTCGTGCTGCACCACACAGCAGAGGAGTTACCACAGTAAAAGGCTTATAAGAGGATTCTCATAATGTAGTATATGTATATATATTTATGAGTGAACTTGTATCTAGGGTGTATAAGGCCTTGTACACACAATGTGTAATGTTACTGTGAGTTTCATTCTTTTTTCAATCCCCATGTTAAGTCACAGCCCCATTACTTTCAGTGGGTTCAAGTACATATGCCTGCTGTGTGCAGCGTGTCATGCCATGAACATGAAACAATTAACTCCTGCCTTACCAGGCAGGATCTACCACTGCAGAGTTCATCTGTGTTATCTAGTGTTATGTAGTGACATGCTGTGAGGCTAATCAGACCCTACACAGGCTGCAAGCTACATGGTGGGATGTATTCGCAACCACTCCTCTGACTTGCATCGGCGAGGGTGTTGCAAATGTAACGGTGCACAGTGCTATCAGCTCCTTGCTCCACTACAGACCCTACAACACTGCACACTAGGGCTGAGAGCTCTGCAGATGGAGGTAAAGTCAATACATCAAGGAGGTGCCTTAAATTGGGTTGAATTTCTGCATTCTGTCTGGCTGGGGATATGGGTCCCAGAGGTGGAACCCAACCTATCATGTATTAATTACATATCCTGTGCATATGTTATAAATATAAGAGAATACCCTTTTAAATTTAGGGGCCACAATGACTGGATATAAGAGATGGGGAGTTCTTTCTATAGCTGCATATGATAAGAATTGTTATTTTATGCAGCAAAAGCATGTGGGGGTATACTGTAAGAATGGATGCTACAGAGAATTTGAAACATGCAACTTTGGGCCCATGCCCCAGATCTTTTATGACCCCAGCAACGGCCCTGGTTGAATGAACATATAACCGGCACAATTTGACCATTCTAAATTTCACCTCCATTTCGATTCAATTACTATGAAGATCTCAAGGGTTTAACAATCTTTCTAAAAGATGTTTCTGATAGTTTGAGGGATGCACATTTCATTCAAAACTAATAGTCAATTCTGAAATCCCGGAAAAGCGATATTCAATTTGTAAGCCGAGTGACATCAAAATAAATTATCCAGACATTTCAAAAATTATGAAACTGTAAAGGAGACATATGGGAAATGTTATTCAGCAATTTATTTAGGTGGTAAATCTATCTGCCTGAAAACGCAATGATTTTGAATTTCATGATTTTTTCTTTTTTTGTAAATAAACGCAAAACTTATGAGCCAAAATTTACCACTAAAATGAAGTACAACATGTGGGGAAAAAAAACTATCTCAGAATCGCTTTGATAAGTAACAGTGTTCAAAAGGTATAACCATATAAAGGGACACAAGTCAGCATCCAAAAAATGGGACTGAGCCTTAAGCTACAAAATGCCTGCGTCCTTAAGGGGTTAAAGGAAACCTCTATTCCTTTTAACTAAAATTAAGGAAACACATGCTAAGTTCACAGTAGCATTAAAATGGAATAGTTATGCACACCTAATCCTTATTGAAAAACATCACCTGAAAAAGTTTCCTGACGAAGAAGGTATTTGCAAGAGGAGCCATTGGTAAGAGAAGCACCCTCTCTCACAAATGCTAAAACTGATGAATAAACAGTATATGACCAATGTTCAACTCTCCTTTTGGCATCACAGATATAAAATTCTCAATAATTATATTCCAAAAATATAAAAGGCATGAAAAACAGTACTTTCAAGTTGGAGGTCAGTCAACCCACTCCCCAGTTTCCGAAATGGAAGACTCTCAGTGCTTCAGGGCTTGACAATTACTCCCAGTCTTAATATATGATGTCGGCAATTCCCTTTGCAAGATCTCACTTTTAATGGGAAAAGCACGTCATAGCATCCTATTAATGATCGTATGCCGTGCAGATCACCACAGATAAGAGAGATAGAGAGTAATTATTGTCAAAATACTCACAAACATCATTTTAAAATGTACATATAAGATAAAGTTCCACAGGACCCACAGCACCTTGCCCGATCTCGGTTTCACCTCTTCCGGATTCTTCCATACCCCAGAAATCTTTCTACAGGATTGGGAGACACATCCTATGGTCCAACAAGGAACCATAGATTTCTGGTCTGATGTGGATTTTTTGAAGGTCCTGGAATCTGAGTTATAGCGGAAAAGGTATAGGCCATGTCCATGTCCCTCTCTTAGAGAAGAGAGAAGAAACGCTGTTTGTGAATTTTTTTCTTGTAGCAAAACAGTCTACTGAAGAACATCCCACTTTGGGGCAAAGACTGGATGACTGCTTTGTTCTCACGAGAGGAGACCAAGACCTCTGCAGGAACTTCCCCATCCAGTTAGGCTTGAATGTGTTGAAAAAATAGCATATGAGATGGATCCAAGCTCTCTGTTGAACAGATTTTATTCTTCTGTACCACCATTTAAAGAGTGGTTTTCTTCTAATGGATGACTCTCTTGAGTTCTACATGATTCAGGTTTTTGTCCCAAATAGACTGATTTATATCGAATAATTCTTGGGGTTCTGAAAATCAGATGTTCCAAAAGTTTCATTGCAGATCGGATGCGAATTAGAGTTTATTACGACTCTCTTTTGTTCTTTGGAACAAATGTTTCGAAGATGGGAATCCGGAATACCACCAGAAATCTCTTCTTCATACTTGGGGTTGAGATCTGATAGCATTTATTTCCACCATAGACTTCAGTTAGGATTATCCGGTCCTGTGGCATAGGAGGGTTTCTGCCAATTTGCTATAGTAAGAAGATCGTCAAGTTATGAGAATCCTTCTATTCTAAGTGAAGATGTACTTCATTCTTATGAAAAAGTCCTTGGAGATTCCATAGGGTAGTGTCCCGATTGAAACTGAAGAATCTGACCCTGAGGAGACTATGACAACATCCAGTAGAGATGGGTACTGGTAGTTGGCCTCTTTAAAATTGATTTGCACGTATGCCACTAGCATCCATCTTAAACTGTCCATAGGATGTGTAAGGGGGAAGCATCATCAAATGGAAGGTCCATTGCCACTTTAGATACTTTACCTTCACCATGGAGAAATTTGAGGACCAGTCTGATTTATTGGAAAGACTCTTTCTTTTCATTTTCAGACCCCTAATTAATTAAACCTGAATAATCTAGGTTCCAATACATCCACACATTTAGCCCCTTAGTGACCACCCATACGGTTTCTCCGGCAGTCACTAAAGGGCTTAGGCTAGTTTCTTGGATCAGATTTCTTCCAGACATCGAATGGTTCCAATTCGGCTGTTAACGTAGATGCCGCAGTCAATGCTGACGTGGTCACCATCACTACTATGTACATGGTAAAATAAACAGTATTCATTTTGAAAGTGGGAGCGATAAACAGAAAGTAAATGGAAAAAGCCCATCTGGGACAGGGGGGTAAAATGCCCCCGATACCATAAGAAAAAAGTTTAAAATTCTCTGGATAAAGGTTTTGTGGCACCTGAGGCCACATTCACAAGTGGCATTTTTGGTTGCTTTGGAAACACAACTCCAAAGGCTCCACTCGTGATAACATATTTTGGTAACATTGTGTTTAACACATTAACTAAACGCGAATATAAATAATCTTACCTCAACGCCAATCACGGGTTGAAAATATCCATATGTGAACGTGGCCCCAGGGCTCTTCAACATTTCATGGCACCTAAAACTTTCTGCCCTACAAAAGCTCAATGGTGCTCCTCCCCTTCTCGCCCAACCGTGTAACTGGAAGCGGGTTACATCCACATATGGGATATCCTCTTACTCGTAAAAAAGCTGCACCATATATTTGAAATGCATTTTTCTGACTTTATTCAACTAATGTAGGTAAATTTGTGCAAAATGAAGTGTAAAATTAAGTAATATTCCGATCCAAATCACCTTCATTTGTTTTGAATTCGTGAATACCTAAGCAGTGGTGGCTAGCCTATGCAACGGTGCCAGAGGGCGGCACTCCGTGCCCTTTCTGTGGCACCCGGGCCAGTGCCCTAGCGCACCATGAGGACTCAACAGAATTTTCCGCAGTTCCAAGTACTTGGCAATCAAAGCTTGCTTTCATGATATTTTAAAGTGACTTACTTGGCTATTTGGGAGCCCCTCTGGCCACATGATTCTCTTTGTACAGAGAGACACTGGAAAGAGCTACAATGATGCAAATTTCCCTCCTTCTTCTACTGTGTTGGTGTCCTCAGGAGGCCAGTATATTAACATGTTGAGCACAGCAGCAGTATTAACCTCTTCTTTCATTTTCGGTTGGCACCTCATGATAAATGAGGGTTTGGGGTTGCAGTTTGGGCACTCGGTTTGCTAAAAGGTTTGCCATCACTGACATAAAGGGATAACAAACGTCCTACCTGCAGTTTTGAATAGTTTGAACAGTGAAGTTAATAGAACAGGGTGATATGATGGGGTTTCTATTAACAGAACTTCCAAAACCCCTATAGAAGTTTGAGAGAATGCTGTTCTATTTCTGATCTTTCTAGTGTCGTAATAAAACAAAAGGACACATAAAAGGTCACCAACACATAGCTGAGAGATGGTAAATGTTAGTTAGTAACCAATTTGGGTAGTAAGATAATCAGTTTGAAAAACAGAACATTTTGAAGTTTACCAAATTCACCTTTTTTCATAAATAAATGCCAAATATATGAATCAAAATTTACCACTAACTTGAAGTACAAAATGTAATTTAAAAAAAAATTCAAAAACACTTGATAAAGTTAATGCCTTCTAAATGCCTTATAACCTGACATAGTAAAACATGCTGGTTTTGAAAAATTAGGCCTTGGTGCAAATGAGCTTGGCCACTAAGGGGTTAAAGTACTTATTACTGCTTTAAAAAGGTCATTCAAGTACTTGGTAGAACTTTGTTTTTCAGTGGCAATAGATACTGAATCATCTAGCAGTGAGTTTTTCCAAGAGTAGGATCGATCTATTTCTATCTGATCTTGACAATGTATTTGCTGGTCTAGACCTTTTACGATGAGGTTTAGAGGTTTGGGATTGAGGAACAAAACCTGCAACAGAGGGTCCCAAAGGCTGCCTTTAATTAATTAATTATAAAGGATATCTCTTAATGTAGAACTCATTTACTAAGGGCCCGATTCGCGTTTTCCCGACGTGTTACCTGAATATTTCCGATTTGCGCCGATTGTACCTGAATTGCCCCGGGATTTTGGCGCACGCGATCGGATTGTGGCGCATCGGCGCCGGCATGCGCGCGACGGAAACCGGGGGCGTGGCCGAACAAAAACCTGACGTATTCGGAAAAACCGCCGCATTTAAAAAACTAAAATGTGTCGCTTGGGAAGCGATTACCTTCACCTGGTCCAGCTCGGTGTATTCCAGTGCGTTCAGATGATTTTCAGCGCAGCAGCGCCACCTGGTGGACGGCGGAGGAACTACCTTCATAAATCCCGTCCGGACCCGAATCCTGTGCAGAGAACGCGCCGCTGGATCGCGAATGGGCCGGGTAAGTAAATCTGCCCCAAAGTGTTTTAGCATAAGCATCTGGTAATTTAGCTTTACAAATGCAACATTTCTTAGATTTTACAGCTGGTTTATTTTTATCTTTCTCCATTTTCTTTTTCTCTTTGTCCTTTGGTTTAGGTTTGTCCTCCTAGTACAAAGAGACAGAGATAAAATACTGCTTACAGGTAAAGAAATCCTATATAAGGCGAGTGTTACTCACACTATGACCAGGGAGGAGGACCCAGAATCATCCACAATAATAAATGGTGGCTAGAGCATACCCATTGCGTCAAGCAAAGCAAATAGACCAGAACCATTGCAGAAACCTTCTCCATCAATATTGGTACAGCAGTGAAACATAGCATAGAGCATTTTTAAACTTACCGCCCACAATGCTTATAAAAAAAAGTGCTTCAGAAATTTGTTACTTCTGGTTGCAACTCTCCATGTGTTATGCGACTGGAAGTGTGCTGTATAGTAGCTGTTTGGCACCCACACAACTGGAGTTGCCAACGAATGGAGCTACACACTGCACTTCCTCTTAGCAGCCATATCAATGTTTCAGGTATGGCTGCATGATGCCATGGAGCGGCTCACAGGGGGAATAGGAGGATGCTGCCTTAGGAGTTAGGAGCTCACTAACACCTAAGCCCCCCTCAGCTTAAACAAGAACCTACAGGAGGAAGGGGACTCTAGACCAAGCTTCTGAGGACCAGGAAGGAGGGAGTTTATCTATCACATCCCCTCCTGGTGACATGCACCATAAAAATAGCTACAATCACAACTTGTATAAACATACAATTGATACATAGAGAGTCCAGATGCAGCGCCATATTTAGACTTGATCCTGCCCTAGACACCCACGCTACTTATGCCCCCTATTGGTGTTATCAAGTTATCACTTATGTCCATAAATGTTACAAAGCTGTTGGAAAAAAGCTATAAAGGTCAGCTGTCCATTTGGGCACAATTTTTGGTGCCAATTGACTCCAGTCCCCACCCTGGTCTATGTGCTATGACTTTTGATATTTTTAGTGTCTTTTTTTGCAACATTTTTTCAAGGGCAAAAAGCCACTTTAATAAATCAGAGGGAAGCGGAGCTCCAAATATTGACATAAATATGGCTCAAGGAGCCTGCCTCATATATTATCCTCATTGACATAAAAAAGCTGAAACTATTAAGCTACACTATTTATGATTATGTCTATGTAATAACTAAATCATAAATATATAATACAGTAACAAAAAGAAATAATGTTTGAATTATTTTAATAGTTTTCGCTATCAAAATTAACACGGCAATAATAAAGGCTACTGCTACATATTACAGAACAGACATACTATTGCACTTGGGAAATATATTTCGTAAAACCTGCTTTTAGTTTAATAGTAATAAATAATAATACAAATAAACAACAATTAGTGAAATTATTAAATATTTTGTGTAACCTTGTTGATGTCCAACAACGACAACAACATGGGAATACTTAAGTAAATAAACAATAATAATAACAACAAATAAAAACAACAGTAAATAGTTATAAATAACAATATTAATTAAACCCTAAAAAGTATTGTTGCACACACATAACAACATAGTTAGAGGTTCAAAACTTCTTGCGACATGGTCTTTGGGATGAATTTGGTCAATTATATTGCCATAACTGAGAGCCCTGACATGGTCACTTTCAATTTCCAACATGACCAAAGCATTAAGACGATCTTCAGTCATGCTAGATCACAAATAGTTCTATACAGGCCGTCCCCGGGTTACATACAAGATATGGTCTGTAGGTTGGTTCTTAAGTTGAATTTGTATGTAAGTCGGAACTGTATATTTTATCATTGTAATCCCAGACAGAACTTTTTTGGTCTCTGTGACAATTGGATTTTAAAAATGTTGGATTGTCATAAGAATCAGGATTAACAATAAAGCTTTATTACAGACACCTTTGATAACTGTTACAGCTGTTTATTGTAGCCTAAGACTAAAGTACAGTAAATTACCAATATTCAGTGGTCCGTTTGTAACTAGGGGTCATATGTAAGTCGAGTGTTCTTAAGTAGGGGACCGCCTGTATTTGTTTTAATGCAGAAAAAGAGCGTTCTGCAGAACAGTTAGTTGCCGAAGTACAACAAAACATTCTTAATGCAATGTCTACATTAGAATAAATGGTAGTAAGTTCTTCTTTATGAATCTGTCTGAGGTTTAAAAGTTGTTCACGCAAGTGAATGTATTCACCAATGAAGTCAGGCATCTCAAGGTCTGTTTTGTACATATCAACAAGTTTCTCAGCCTGCTCACTTATAACAAAAGTATCCAGTCTGGTTAAATTTCACAGAGTTTCAGCGCTCTAATTCACAAATTAGACTGTCCCAGATGACAAAGTGAGTATTTACATGGAAAGCTGTTAATAAATCTTGTTGAGTTTCACTTCTGCCAAACAGCCTTTTCCCAAATCTGTCAGGGTTCTGGGTCTGTGGACCCTCTGGACCACCGTGGGAGATGGTACTAGCCGACACCTGGGACCAGAGTCCAAGTGGCACCTAGTCTTCACCAGAGCCTGCCGCAAAGCGGGATGGTCTTGCTGCGGTGGGATGTCACCAGGTTGTTCCACAGTTGCGACTAGCCCACAGTGGCAGCCAAGGTAGAAATGCAGTGGGAGAACAGCAGTGGAAGGAACACAAACTCACAGCAGGAACACGGGAGCAGGAACACGGAACAGGAACAGACTGGAACACAGGAACAGACCAGAACACGGGAACACAGGAGCAGGAACTGGAACACAGGAACACAGAGGGGCTTTCACTTCACAAGAATGGCTTGATGATCCGTCGAGGAATGATGAGAGCCGCCAGATTAAATAGCAGAACCAGAAGTGGCCAGTGCGCTGGCCCTTTAAATCTCCGAGTGCCGGCGCACGTGTGTGGGGCCTAGGCCGTATGGGAGCGGGAGCATGGAGAGTTAAGTTCGGAGAGGGGCAGTGCCACGGATCGCTGGGCCACCCATGACAATCTCAGATCATACTCTTCCACACTGGATTTACTTTGGTTTCAAATGTATCAAACATTTCCCTGATCTGCTTGACATACTCTAAAAAAAGGCTAGTAAAGTTCTACCACAATACTCACATCTATATCTACCTGTAGTTATTTCTGACTTACAGCTTGAAATCTTTCTAGAATGGATCCCCACAGGTTTGCCATAAACACAGTTTCAAGTCATTCTAGATGACTATACGTCTTTCTGAAGTGACACAGATCTTATACACCATGAACAGAGAAGTAATGCAAACAAAATTTAAACAAAAGGACAATAGCAATAACAAAGTTGAGACAACAGGTCCTTAATTAGAAGACTTGAGCAGTGTGGTAGTTTATTGCCTCCAAGTTATATTCCTGCTGTGTCTTGGGGATTTGTATCTTGCTCCTACTCACGATATTCCTCAGGTTTGGGGGGTCACCAAATTTGACCAAATTTATCCTGAAGCACACTTATTTTTGCTATGGGGAGAAAATCTACCTACAGAAGACTGGAACTGCCATGGGAACAAAGATGGCACCACAATATGCCAACCTCTTCATGGCACTAGAAAATTACTTCCTGGAATCCTGCCACATCAAACCCTTGGCCTACTACCGCTTTACTGATGATATTTTGTACATCTGGACAGGTTCAGAACAACAGATTATTACATTTCATGAAAATTTCAACAAATTCCATGCTACAATAAAGCCAAAAATTTTACTTTTCACACAGTGAAATAAATTTCTTGGACAACCATAAAAATACAGAATAACTGTATCCAGACGTCCCTATTTCAGAAACCTGTTGATCGGCCTTTATACCTGAGATGGGACAGCTTTCACCCTAAACATATAAAAAAATCCATCATCTACAGCCAGGCCATTCAATATAATCGGATCTACTCCAGTCCAACGTACAGAGACACTCATCTAAAGAATCTTAGAAAGACATACCTAAATCAGGGAGCCACCAGGATATCCAGAAGCCATCTTCCTCAATATAAAGAAAAGGTGAGCAACAATCGTGTACCACTGGTTGTGACTTACAATCCACATTTGGAAATACTAAGAACAACCTCAAGAAAACTCCACCACATACTCCACAAAGATGACCACCTAAAGACAATGTTCCCAGACCCTCCATTGCTGTGGTACAGGCAACCCCCATTGGACATTCCCACCTGAATCTCCTACATAAAAAAAACCAATCTCTAAGATACAGATGCAAATGATGTACAGAGCAGCACAGATCCTCTGGAGGACCCAGGCAGCATGGAATGACATCACACTGCCTGCGTCCTGAAACAGAGCACAAGGAAAAAGAAGAGCCAGGAAAATGAAGAGACGCGAGCAGCCACGTGGGAGGGTGACTGGAATCAAGGTAAGTAATTGCTTTATATTTTCTAGAAATGGGTAATTAAACACACAGACAAGGGACTGCATAATATATAAGGGGGACTGTATATAATAGAAGAGGGGATCTATATAATTCAAGGGGGCTACATATTATATAATAAGAGAGGTTACATTTCATATAATAAGGGGAACTGCATATTATATAAGGGGTGTTGTATATTATAGGATAAAGGGGCTGTATAATATAAAAAGGGGGCTGTATATAATATAAGGGTACTGCATATTATATAATAAGGGGGCTACAGCCTCCATCCAGTATATAGCTAGATAGCCCCCTGTCCCCGCATATAGCCTGCCAGCCCCAGTATATAGCCTTCCAGGCTCAGTATATAGCCAGCTCATGCCCCAGTATATAGCCAGCCTGCCCCAAGTAGTATATAGCCAGCCAACCCCCAGTATAAAGCCAGCCTGTCCGCACTATATGGCCAGCTCTTGCCTAAGTATATAGGTGCCAGTCCCTAGTATATAGCCTACCCATCCCCAGTATTTAGCCTCCCAGCCCTTTCCCCCAGTATATAGCCAGCATCTGCACTCAGTATACAGCCAGCACCTGCCCCCAGTATACAGCCAGGCTCTGCCCTCAGAATACAGCCAGCCCCTGCCCCCAGTATTGCCAGTCCATTTCCGCCCCACACAGATACTGGCATTAGCTTTTGGGCATGGACTTTGATACATTTCAGAGCTTTCTTGGCTCTTTCTTCAGTAGCTACTTATAATTATTGTTGTACAATACAGCAGACACCTACCCTGTATGGAAAGAGCAGAGTCAATAAGCCTTCTCCATATACCTCTGACAGCATAAGAATATATATATATATACACCAGTCTTTTGCATGGGGTTTAAAAGTTATTTCTCCATTAAACCAGCAAACGCACATAATACAATTCACAAACAACTCACTTGATTTAGTATTTATAGTTGAAAATGATTCACATACCTAATGTTCAGCAAGTCATACAATGCAAGCTTAATAAAATTAACAACATTTCTAATTATCTGTTAAGTGGCTGTGTTATTTTTATTTTATATCATCAAGAAAACATTATTGAATTAATGAATTGCCACATAAAAGCCAATTAATAACAGTAAAATGATTTGTTATTTCCCAGATAACAATAAAATTAATGTTTTGTTTACTTTCTGTAATAGGCTAGTAAACCATTTATGCAGATTTTAACCTTGCATAAAATAAAATAGATATTAGCCTGAAACAAGCGAACATTTTTTATTAAAAGCACCTAGCTTTATTGACATCCAAAGGCTATGTTTAACACCTCATAGTTTAGTTTAGTGTTTTGTTGTTTCCATAAAATAGCAAACTCGGCCGACCCATGGCAAAATGTAATAAGAAGAGCAGTAAAAATGATAATGGAAATCTTACGTATGTGTGTTGACTAACAATCCACAACAGCATACAAATACAACTTTCATATAAAGCTCCAACATTAATATATACTGGCCCAGTTATTTGGTGGAGAAGCCATGTATTAATCCCACCCCTGGCAGTTTTTGAGCTTTTCCTCCCTGCACACCAGCTTTTCCCATCCCAACCACTGCCACGCAACTGCTATGGCATTAGATTCAGGATCATCATCATCGCGATCATCTGCCTCTGTAAACAAACAGAAACCCAGCAGTGATGGGAGGTGGCGAAGGTGAATAGGTGGCCTGAAGGAGGTGAATAGAAGTAGTTCATTGTTGTTAAATCCATTTTTTAAAATCCAGGACAACCCATGCAAGTGCGCAAGTAATTGTAATTTTACTATAGGCAAGTTGTCTTATCAAGAAACCCTCTTTTGAATACAACAGGAGCTGCAAATACTTGTCACAGGTAGACAACTCATTTTGCTAGGAAAATTCCCCACTGGCTTCTAATGTTCACTGATTTTTCAAGAAAAGGGAAGGACAATCAATTATAAATTACAGGTCAATATAATGATTTATCAGTTATATTGATTAATATATTTCACGTTTTCTAAGGTTATTTAATGTTTGACCATCCATTATTAATAAAATTATAGTAGATATAAAATGTGAGCTATTCTTTTACATAACCTACATCTTCAGTAGAATATAACTGAACACATCAATGTAAAAATGCAGTGTACAGATCTTTACAAATCACGGGCTACATACAGAATTAGAGACAAACACCTTTGCTTATCTAGACAGGATAGCAAAGGTACTGCCTAATTAATAGTGCAGTGTGGCCATCTAATTAGTAGCCCTTATATACTTCTGTGGTCTGTTTTCTGTGGTGGTTTGCAACCAAATCTTGTTGCAGTGAACTCAGCGGCTTATTTTGGCATCCAACCTATTTGATAGCAAACAGAAAAGCAAATGTGCAAGCTTTTTGCGAGTGTGCATTAATCATAAGTGGTGCAGTGTCCAAAGTGTGATTTAGGATTAAGGGACTTAAGCTTGAGGTAATTGCTGGTTTTGTTTGTGGTACACTTTTTCTGTGAATTCTTCTTTTCTTCCATATTTTCTCTTGCATTCCCCATTAGTACAATTGACTTCATAACTGGCAATGCTATACAGTGTACATCCTGTGCCATGTATGCTTTCCTTGAACAGCCGTTCGATGGGGAATACAGCTGTGTGGGATGTGTGAAAATTGTTCATCTGGAAGCCCAGATTCTGGATCTAAATAAACAAGTTTCAAGGCTGAGAGCAATTGACAATATGGAGAGAAGTTTGCTTGTCATGTTCAAGAAACCAGTCTGAGTTGATTCCAGCTTTATGACATCAGCCTGAACCGTTGATACAAGGCAGGATGGATCCATGCTTTCATGTTGTTGACGCCAAATTCTGACCCTACCATCCGAATGTCGCAGCAGAAATCGAGACTCATCAGACCAGGCAACGTTTTTCCAATCTTCTACTGTCCAACACGGAGCTGAAGATATCTGGTAGTGAATTCAGCAGTGATACGTCATCTATTGTCATCTATAAGGTACTAGATGCCACTAATGACTCCCAAAACCTGTAGCCAGTCACACAGTTTTCAGCATTTACTGAACAGGGAGCGGGGAAGGGGGGGGCAGCATTTGAAAAAATTCGCCTCAGGCAGCAAATATGCTAGAATCGGCCCTGACCATCGGATACCCGAAATGACACTGGAGGATAAATTATTAAAGACAAGAAACTCCAACTGCTCAGTGTGAACTGAGTCAACATGCGTGGAAACCTTCACCACCCATAGTTTAATTATATGCAGCCCCCTCCTCATCCCCCATACAATATATCCAGCCCTCTCATCACCCATTCATTATATATAGCCCCATCCTCATACAGGGCTGGCCCATTCATTGTATACAGCCCCTCCTCACCCCCCCCCATTCATTTTATACAGCCCCCTCCTGATCCCTCCCCCCACTCATTGTATACAGCCCCTCCCATTTACGGGGCCAGCACCTGGACCAGGCTGCTGAGGACGGGGATGTGGCCACAAGTGGACCCTCGCAGCAGCTGTGGGCCCTGGCACTTGCCCGGGTTTGCCGGCTGCTGGTGCCAGCCCTGCTGACAACCCCTCAACCCGGTTCACAAGATCTATAATAGTGTCCAGAACCAGAAGCGTATTAGATTAGGGCTGGTCTTTCTGTCAAATACCTGTCCTGCAAACTGTGAAACCGCAACAAGACTTGGCACTAGCTGTCAGAACCAAACTCACCCTGCAATGTCCCTGCGGACCTGCCTAAAGTAGATAAGCCAACCTGATAATGGTTAACCTGCTATCAGGAACCG
This sequence comes from Engystomops pustulosus, assembly GCA_019512145.1. NCBI lineage: Eukaryota > Metazoa > Chordata > Amphibia > Anura > Leptodactylidae > Engystomops > Engystomops pustulosus. Next base: position 179,972,366 of record CM033643.1, read on the forward strand.
GCTAACAGAAACTGAGATACCCTACTATTTCATTTATTTATTAATATGCTGAAAAACCTGGGATAAGGGGTAGAGTGTCAACTCAAGACCCCACAGGACAATAGGACAGCAAAAAGGGAAGAAAAAAGCGCACACCTCGTATAATATTGCTAGAGAGGATGATATGGATCGTGTGGTCAGGTGGTAGTAGCAAGACTCTAACCGGGAATAAATGATGTATGCACTTATCTGATGGTTATGAGTCTGGCAGCCAGTCGGAAATGATCACGTTCATCCGAAGACCAGGGTTATGGTGTCGTGAAAGAAGCATGACTACCTATATACTGCTGGGGCATGTGTGGGGGCTACTATATACTGCTGGGGCACACGTGGAGGCTTCTATAAACTTCTGAGGGGGCTACCTATATACTGCTTGGGCATGTGTGGGGGCTACTATATACTGTTGGGGCATGTGTGGGGGCCACTATATACTGCTGGGGCATTTCTGGACCACTATATACTGCTGGGACATGTGTGTGGGCTACTATATACTGCTGAGGCTTGTGGAGGCTACTATGTACTGCTGGGGCATGTGTGGGGGCTGCTATATAGATTACTTTGTCATCATGTAGACCAAATGTTGGGGGGGGTCTGTATTGGATTGGAGTGCTAATGAAGGGATGTTTTATATGTGGTGAGAGTGAGGTCAGTTGTGTTGTGAGGGGTATATATTATTTAGGAGACAGTCTTGGTTATCCGGAGATTCATACTGTAAGTGCTGTGGTATTTTAGGGACGCCGGGTGGAGAGGCTGACAGAGCTGAAGAATCTGGTAGTGAATTCAGCAGTGATACGTCATGATGAAACCGAATAAGTCCTTGGAAGGATTGTCATCTCTAAGGTACTAGATGCCACTAATGACTCCCAAAACCTGTAGCCAGTCACACAGTTTTCAGCATTTACTGAACAGGGAGCGGGGAAGGGGGGGGCAGCATTTGAAAAAATTCGCCTCAGGCAGCAAATATGCTAGAATCGGCCCTGACCATCGGATACCCCAAATAACACTGGAGGATAAATTATTAAAGACAAAAAACTCCAACTGCTCAGTGTGAACTGAGTCAACATGCGTGGAAACCTGAGGAGTCTTTAAACAAACTTTACCCCCCCCTTAAAGGCACAGAATCGACAGAGGGCTGATCAGGGTCTGTTCTGGCCTATCATCCATTTCTGAGTCCATGGTCAATTCGGACTGCTAGAGCCATAGTTCTAATGGCTAATCCATGCATCTCTAATAGGCTAAGAAAGTCCCTATTTACACTTGTGGAATTGTATACAATACTCCTCAGCAGAGAGTTTGCCTTGCAATAGGGAGAGGAGTTGAGATTCTGTAAGTGCAATGTAATCATATTTAGCAAAAATGGAACCTAAGCATCAAAAGAATATACACAGGGATGACTATTAATCTGCTCCTGGAGGAAGTTTCAAGGCCCAGGATTGGGGATATCCCTGAAATAGAGAGATCTGGGCTTGGGAGACAGTCGGTTTAATTTTAAAGTACATGAAACATGATTCCTGAAAGGTTTAACATTTTTCACAGTCACCTGAGAAACGATCTGGAAACAACATTTTCACTTTTTGCTGTTGGGCTGCAAGTGTTACTACAGAACTCAGAAACCAAGCCTGACAACCAGGGTCGGCTCCAGGTTTCAGTAGGCCCTTGGGCAACAGAGCCTTAGTGGGCCCCTTTGCAGTAAACTGCCGTAGCAGCATGGATTCATATATACAGTCCTCACTCACCACATAATATGAAATAGCAGCCACTGGAAAAGATAAACAAGCAAGGGCATCACACATATTATTAATTATATCAGCCCATCAACCATTACACTATATCAAGCCTATCTCAACACATTCAGTATATAAGCCCATCCTATAAGGGCTGGCCCTTATTGTATACAGCCCTCCTCTCACCCCCCCCATCATTTTTATACAGCCCCCTCTGATCCTCCCCCCACTCATTGTATACAGCCCCCCCCCCATTTACGGGGCCAGCACCTGGACCAGGCTGCTGAGAAGGGGATGTGGCCAACAAGTGGACCCTCGCAGCAGTGGGGCCCTGGCACTTCCTGCGGTTTTGCCTGCTGTGGTGCCAGCCCTGCTGACAACCCCTCAACCCGGTTCACAAGATCTATAATAGGACAGCAAAAAGGGAAGAAAAAAGCGCACACCTCGTATAATATTGCTAGAGAGGATGATATGGATCGTGTGGTCAGGTGGTAGTAGCAAGACTCTAACCGGGAATAAATGATGTATGCACTTATCTGATGGTTAGAGTCTGGCAGCCATTGGAAATGATCACGTTCATCCAAAGACCAGGGTTATGGTGTGTGAAAGAGTATGCACAAGGACCTAGTTGGGTGGTAGACCGCGCCGTTATCACTCAAAGATGGCAGGATGTATCCGAAGATGTTTTTATTTAAGACACAACCAGTGTCTTTAATAAAAACATCTTGGATACATCCTGCCATTCTTTTGAGTGTAACGGCGCCGGTGACCACCCGACTCAGGTCCTTGTGCATTTATTTATTAATGATATGGAGGTAGGAATTAATAGCACTGTGTCTATTTTTGTAGATGTGTAGTGTAATACAGACTATGGAGGATTTTCATAGGCTGCAGGGTGACTTGTACAAATGAAGTTCAATGTGGATAAATTTAAGGTTATGCACCTGGGGATTAATAAGCCACATGCAACATATGTCCTTGTGAGAGTAAATTTAGGAGAGTCCCTTGTTGAGAAGGGCCTGGGGGTACTAGTAGATCATAAATTAAATAACAGCATGCAATGTCAATCAGCTGCCTCTAAAGCCAGCAAGATCTTGTTATGTACCAAAAGTGGTATGGACTCTTGGGATAGGGATGTAATATTACCACTGTACAAGGCATTGGTTGGGCATCACCTGGAATATGCCATCCAGTTCTGGTACCGCTCCATAAAAAGGATGCCCTTTATCTGGAGAAGGTACAACAAAGAGCCACAAAAATGACAATGAGCATGGAGGGTCCCATCATGGAGGGAGTTATGAGATAATATTAAAACATCTAGATTTATTTAGTCTGGAAAAGAGACTACATGATTAATTTATATAAATATATGAATGGTCCATACAAAAACAATAGAAAAAGAATCCAAACCGGCAACTGTCTCTTACACGCAGTATAGGGAAAGGCAACCCTCGGAGGTAACTGTGGAAAGTATACCCAGCCATAATCTCTTGCACGTGAGTGATACCGGGTGCACAACGTGGTGAAATATTTCTGGCAATATATCAGTCCATGTGAGAGATGAAAGAAATACAGGCACTCACCGGTGTAGTTCTACCTCTTTATTCACATGTGGCCAGCGTAAACGGGAGGGGCCGGACACACTACAGAAGACGACGGTCCGTTTCACATAGTGTGCGCTTTCTCAAGCCTGTGACATCTTGAGTAAGGCGAAGTTACGTCTTACGTGTGTTCCAGCAGTATCACCATGGTGATTCTAAACAAAAACTAGCATGCACACACATCTAGAAATTCGAGTTGTGAATCTCTTGTTCATAGAGTTATTATTCAGGTATGACGCGAATTCCTCGAAATCTATGGCGGAACCAGCCCACATGATGAAGACATTGGGGCAGATTTATCAAGCAGTCTGAAAGTCAGAATATTTCCAGTTGCCCATGGCAACCAATCACAGCTCAGCTTTCATTTCACCAGTGCTCATGAATATTTTAAAGGGGGGCTGTGATTGGTTGCCATGGGCAATTGGAAATATTCTGACTTTCAGACTGCTTGATAAATCTGCCCCATTGTCTACATAACTGAAAAAAGCATTAATTACACAAACAAAAGCATTGGGTCTGATTGGACTAAACGACCGTAATGAATTAAATGTGTGCTTATGAACTTTTGTCCTTTGAACTGCTACATGCTTTTTTGACCTGTGTCTGCCAACTAATATGTCTAAACTTATATTGCACTGTCTTGTTTTTATCATGAAGTGTGCTTTTGTTTATAATCACCATGGAACTCCGCCATGCTCAAGATGTCACAGGCTTGAGAAAGTGCACATTGCGCAAAATGGCCCGTAGTCTTCTTTGGCGTGTCCAGCACCGCCCGTTTACCGTGTCCGCGTGTGAATAAAGAAGTGAAACTACACCGGTGATTATCCGTATTTCTTTCATCTCTCACATGGATAGGTCTACACAAAAAGTATGGTGGAAAGTTGTTCCAGATTAAATCAAATCAAAAGACAAGGGGGCACTGTCTCCATCTGGAGAAAACAAGGTTTAATCACCAGAGACGACAGGGCTTTTTTAATATGACAACTGTCAATCTGTGGCATAGCCTGCCTCAGGTGGGACAACAGAGAGCTTCAAGAAGGGTCTGGAAGCCTTTTTACACCTAAATAACATTGATGGTAATGTTGTATAGAATTGTTTCCCCTAAATCCCTTCCACATCCAATCCCTTCCTTTCCTTGGTTGAACTTGATGGACATGTGTCTTTTTTCAGCCGTATAAACTATGATATTTAGAAGTTTGCATTTTTCCTCTCTGTGAACTGTACATGACTATGTTCAATCCAAAACAAGAAACACAGTTCATGTGCAGGCCACCAGCCATAGTCATGTTAACCAAACTCATTAGATCATAATGAGATATTGTTTAATGCAATGATTTGGAAAGGCAGAAACTCTACTGTGCCAAACTTAAAGCTTTATATGAGATTGGTACAGTAGCGCTCCATCTGATCTCACTTCATAATTTCTCACATCATAATTCACTATGCTTCTGTGAGTTTGATTCACACATCAATGATCAGTCCACAAAATGTGGGCAGCACACAGACCACATATCATCAACATAACATGACTCATTGGTGTCATTAGTGTTATTTAGGACATTATAGAGCAGGGGTAGGGAACCTATGGCTCGGGAGCCAGATGTGGCTCTTTTGTTGGCTGCATCTGGCTCTCAGACAGATCTTTAATAAATAGTGATGGCTGCTGTGTCTCTTAGACTGATCACTGGACACAGGCAGAGATGTTACCACTGCCTACGTCCTTTGTACAACCCAGGTGCCATCGCCGCCATCATCTAAGCCTGGGTCAAAGAGAAGAGTGTGGGAGAGATATGAGCTGGCTGCAGGGAGCGCTGGTAAATGAATATTCTTTTTTTTTTTTTTTTTGCTGTGACTTCCTATCTACTAGGGGCGTGTGCTGTGGCTACCTATCTACTGGGAGCATATAATGTGGCTACCTATCAACTTGGGGGCATGTGCTGTGGCTACTTATCGACTGGGAGTATGTTCTGTGGCTACCTATCTACTGGGAGTTATGGTTTGCGCTACCTATTCTGGGAGGGGGAAGGATTTGCTGTGGCTACCTATATACTGGGGGACATGTGCTAGACTACCTATCTGGATACCACGGTCTTATAGGAACCCAGGAAGTGGGCACTCACCATAAGCCAGCGCACTGGCCTTTAAATCCACAAGTGCTGGTGTGCGCGTGCTGGCCGCTGGGAAGGGAGCGGAAAGTGGTGGGTTGAGTGAGCTCGGAAAGGGGCTGGGGTGTGCCGCGATCCAGGACCTAGATCAAGGGCACCGCGGACACTCGCACTACATATTACTGGGGGTCATGTGATATGGTACGGGCTCTTACGAAATAACTTTTAAAATATGAGGCCTGAGACATAGTCATTGGTCTCTCTCAGCCAAAAAGGTTCCTGACCCCTGTTATAGAGAAATAAGAAGGATTGATGCAAACAAAGCCCTTGGGTTATATAGAGGCTTACCATTCAGCTCCAACTGCCTCTCTTGCTCCTCTTGAACTTGGATCCTGCTACGCAGTACTTTATTATTGATCATATGATAACAAATCATCATAATGTGGAAATATGCCCAATTGATGAAAAGGATTCTCTGGTGATAGAAAACTAGGCCCTAACCTTCTGCTTGGTGGAAGTCTCAGTAAAGGGATCTAGGATCAAGAGAACAGGGGTCGTACATGCGCCTTCTGGTCCATTAATCTCTATGGCACTGACGGGAATAGCACTGTTGCGCATGCTCCAGCTCTATGGAGCTGACGGAGTTAGACAACTCCGTCTGCTTCATAGAGCTGGTGCATGTGCAAATGGCTGCTGAGAATAACAACAATAACAACAACAACAACAACAATAACAAGTAAAACCTGATAATATTATAGATGCCTCCTTTATCCTTTCTCTATATTATCTAATAGTCTGCTGAGTCCTCAGTAGAAGAACTCAGCAGCCTAAATGAAGCAATATAATGCAATGGTAGTAATGCAATGGTGGTAGCAAATGATACACTTCATTGGGTGTTAACATATATGTTAACAAATTATATTTTAATTTTCTCCTCAATAACGCAACTGGCTTCTCTGGTCATCTCTGTGCCATGGGGTTACAACAGAAGGTTCTTGTGATCCATAGGGTCCCATAACCGAGACCCCCATTGATAAGTAATTTAGGCCCCATTCTGTTCATAGGGCCTAACTTGCTTTCACTAGAGAACCTTTAAATATGTTGAAAAATGATTGCATGTAAATAATTAACACCTGCAATTGCTTTTTAGAGTTTGGAATAAAAAATAAGGTGAAAAGAGAAAAATATTAGTCAGGGAGGCAATGTCGATCTGCTTGACGTTTAAAGGGAGGCTACTTTGCATTTTAATAGCATTTCTTAAACAGTGCTAAAGCCATCTCTATTAAAGTCATGTATTGATTCCCTTTATGAATTACATTTCATACTGCAGTTCTCTATTGTGCTTATTCAACTCTCTAGCTGCAAGGGAATGAGGCTTCCAGAAAAGATAATAGAAAGTGTCCCCACTGGCTGAAAAAGGTTATTGCCAGGGCTTCTTTTCTGTATTTTTCTCATTAACATCTCTTCAGTTTAACTTTAACTCCCAGCAAAGGAACGTTGAATTTTCATGAGTTTAAAAAAAAAAAATTCTCACCAGTTTTTGTGCTTTACTCCTAAGATTCTGCATACTTAAAAGGTACATTTAAAGGATGCTCCTGTGTCACTTGGAGAGTTAACAATGATGTCAATCTATCTTCAGAAAATAACTTAATTTAATTGTTTTTATTATAAGCATATTTTTTAAATTCCACCTTTGAAATATTTTTTTCTTTTATTCTAGTTGCTTCATAAAAGGCGCACACTTACTTTATGCTATCAACTCCGGCCTCCCAACCAGCTGTATGTTAAAAAAAATCATATTTCCAGAAAACCCCTTGAAATAAATCATTATGTGGAGTGACTATGTGGTCACAGAATGAAAATTATAATTGGCAAAATGCAGCCCCAGGATAAACCAAATCATAAACACCCACTTTCAGAGGCGTTTACCAATTTTATGTATCGATTGGCCTCAAAGCTACAATACTTTTAGACTTTTCTAATCAGAGAAGTAAAAAGAGTTGAAATTGTGTCTAGGGCACTGAAAGTCACTGTACCTGCCCACCAATGGCGGATACGCATAGGCGTGTGCCCGGGGCCTTTGGATCTCCAGCAGCTCCTGGCCGCCCAAACCCTAATAGTAAGGATTTACCATACCAGCCCTCTGGTATATGTAAGTACCACAGCAGACACGTCCCATGCCTCCAGCAATGCCGCTGAAACCACACACAGGTCCTGTGCAGGGCTACATTAAGAGGAAAGGAATAATTCAGTACGGCATCAGTTAAAAATCTCTGAAGCCAGGAAGACGAAACCAACCTATGTGTGTTCACATGCCAAAATGGGTTCAGTGAAAAGTTACTGATGTGAAATCATTCATTTTGTGTCCTGTGTGCATGAGCAGCTATGAAGCCCTCCCGAGTGTGTCTCTAATACACATACAGACCCCACCCCACACTGTCCCCCACCAGTGCATTTCTGTAATATATAGTAGTATGTAATGAGTTTCCGCGGTGGGCGACGAATGTATTCAGAGGTTCTGCAGAGGCTGGCATGTGTACTGGGAGATTTGGCAGTGGCTGGCGCTTATTGGGAGGTTCTGCAGCTGGTGCGTGTCTTTAAATGCATTTCAAGCACATTGATAATAACTGCATTTAGCCTTATACAACATGTGCTGCTAATTCTTGTAAGAATGCAAGGTCAAAACATATATATACACATTTGGGAGGAGTTACTCTTCATCCACTTTAAACAAAAACTTAAGCACAATGTGTTAACCTGGCCTTACACACCCACCTGATTTTTCTTAATAGCATTCAGGCAACCTCAGGGGCCATTATTCAATTTAGGAAAAAGGATGGGGGGAGAGGAACAGATCACATCCACAATAAAAGAGGACAGGGGCACATGAAAAGGAACATACCTCGGGCGCAGGGGACAAGGGTCTTCTGTGTTTCTTCCAGTCTTTAATCTTCCTGCCTTCTCCCTCTGACTACAGAACCAGTGGGTTATACCATTACACAGAGGGGAAGCTGCTGTGTGGAATAACTAGCAGTCTGCAGTAAAGTCTCAGAGAGTTGGCTGTCGCAGAGCAGCCTGCCGGGCCCCACTCTGTGCAGGGCCCATAGCAGCCTCTACAGCTGCTATTGCAGTAGTTCTGCCACTGGTAACAAGTCATGTTTACATGGCCACTAAATTTTCAATAAACTTTCTATAAAACATTACAAGTGAATTCAAGCAAGAAACACATCTTATCAGAGAAAAGTGCTAACTTCTTCTAATTACTTTGTCTTTTATCATGCTCTCTGTCCTATCATAGTTTTTTTTATTTCAGTGGTGAATTTTTGAGACATTTGGCAGCTCTTTTTTGCACCTTATGTATGATCATGTCTTTCTACTTGTGATACATGTTCAGTTTTTCCTATCCTGGCAGGCGCAAAATCCACATGGACGCAAGCCAAGTGAGGGGGTTATATGCAGGAGTGGAAACTACTGTAAATTGGATTTGAGGATGTGTTCTGCAGTTTTAAGCACTCTAGTTACACTTCAGGGAGAGTGCTAGGGTTTCCCGACGTTTTCGAAGATCGCGCTGGGGATTGCGTTGCACGGGATCGGATTGTGTCGCAATTGCCCCAGCTGTCACGCGACTCAAATCGGGGGGCGAGCCGATGGACGATCCTACGGATTAGTACAACGTTCCGGATTTAACATTTAAAATTGGGTCGCAAGCCAAGCACTTACATTCACCGGGAAGAAGAAGGTGAGGTGAACTCCGGCAGACTTGATCAGGGACGCAACAGATGCAGGATATCGGGCGCATGCTGGTAGTGAATCCCAGCAGACTTCATCCTCGTCGGACATTCCGGATCAGGGATCACGCATGGATGGGGTAAGTAAATGTGCCCCATGGTGTTATTGGTGAGGTCACACGTTGCATTTTGATTGCGTTTTGAAACAGCTGAGGAGAGGTGATTTGTCACGTTTACATTGCATTTTGCAAACGCAAATGTTCACAGTAATGTAATTAGACAAATCACCTCTCCTCAGCTGTTGTAATGTGTTTCAAAATGCAATCAAAACGCCACGTGTGACCTCACTCTTAGAAGTAACCAATACATTTTAAAAAATATATAAATGCAAAAATGTGTGAATTTTCCAAAAACAGGTTACTATGTAAAATTTTAAACATTTAAAGCATGTGAAATAATTCCAATTTACATGTTAAAACAGGGTTCATGAAAAAAAATCCTTCCTTTGCACCTGCCCTGGACCAGGTGCAAATTTGCGCCAAAATAGTTGCAAAAATAAGCCAAAAAAGTGATACATAAGTGAAAAGTTGCACAGAACATCTGGAAACTAAAGACACATAAGGCACACTGCACAAGGTGCAGACCAAGGGGTACAGCAAAAGTTGCAGTGAAAAGTTCCAAAAACGACAAAAGTCACAAAAATTAGACAATTTGACTAGCAGAAATAAAGATACATGTCCCCCATAATCTGCTTTTAACACTGACAATTCTGCTTAACTCCATTTTGCAGATGGACAGAATATCACCAAGTTATTAGATTACATAGAAGCTCTATAAAGAAGAAACTGAGGAGTCAGCAGAAGTTAGACCTCCGCCCACTGGCACCTGGGGGATTGCAAAACACCAAATAGACTAAAAAGAAAAAAGAAAAATCCTATAACAGAAAATTTCAAGTAACATCATGTCCAGTATCATTTTTCATAAACACACTGGAATACTAATTTCTGTAAAGCTTTCATGATGGCGCTTGTTTAGTCCTTGTTTACCCTATTCAGTTATCTTTACACAGAACATAAAACTTCAGAATGACCTATATGATCACTCATTGATTCATTCATTGGTTTTGCTTCAGTAAAGGATTACATAAAAAGTTAATTCTTTCTTTCCCATTACACCACCAATTAGATGGATGTTCTCATTTTACAGAAATCTATTAAAGAACATTAGCATCTTAATGACTTATCATCTGAATTGTAGATAAAAATATACCATCTAAATTCAACCTAGAATGTTACACTGGTAATTATAAGCTCAATTTTATTAAGGAGATGTGCCAAAAAAAAATCAGTTTTTACTTCATCTGAGATTTTATAAGGTCTAATGTTATTTCATGCTAGACTTGTTTGCTCATAGAAAAACCTATGGTACCCCTCAAGAAAAGGGGAAAAGATATGAGGTAAAAGAAATTGCTGACATTAAAAAGACAGAATTTTATTGAATATATGGTAAAAACATATAGCAAAGATACAACATTACTGTATATAAAAAAAAATTCAGTATGTTTGCTCATAGCAATACTGAAAGGGTTTTACTACTAAAAAGTAAAAAAGACAGATCAGAAATCCCATAATTGACTTAAAGTTTCCTTTGCTATGATACATGGACCACTACCTCACTCCATGTGACATTTATTCACATCATGATTCAGCAGTTAGTTCTCCTCTGAAACTATACATCCTGGATGGAATTGCAGCTCTCCTCTCACCAAGGCCTCATTCAGACGATCATGTGCTCGCCCATCATGGAGCTGCTCACCTCCTCCCCTCTCTATAATTTGCGCCCCACAACCTTTCTTATGGCCAAAGATAGAGCAAACTCTATCTTTTTTGTAGGCACAGCACAGAACAGTGAGTACACATTGTGCTCACCTTACCGAACCCAGGCAACATAGCCGATTATGAGAAAGTACATCCCTCTGATGGTTGTGTGTGTCAAGGAGATATTAATTGGGATGAATGTATAAGATTGTTTAAACTATTGCGGTAATTACAAACTTTTGTTTAAATTTTGTCATCTATTGAAGCGTCCAGGCAGCTTTTATGACATCCTGGAGCTTTAATCCGCCTGATAACCTCTGACCTGAAGACTGGTCTGTTGAGACCCAAAGGAATTTGGTCTCCCTTCCCCCCCCCCCCGTCCCCCCTCTTCTGCATCACGGATTGAAAAAAGACTGTTTTTTACAATATTCCTGGACTCTCCCCCCTCATTAACACTTTGCCCAATGTGAATGACCCCCCTGGCTAATTAATGAATGGGAGGTTCTGAAATATACCAAACGTGAGAAGTTTAAAAACAATATGAATCCATGAATTGGGTGTTCACATTTGGGGGGCCTGACTTGCCAGCTGAGTGTTCCCGTATTTACTCCCTCCCAGGATCAGTGTTTACTTAGTTGTAAGTTCTGTTATATTCTTCTCCTAGTTTTATGTTATAACTGTTTTGCCCGTGGTTGTGTGTTTCATTTTATTTTGTTAAATCTTTTGTTTTTAAATACTTTTTATGCACGATCAACTTTGTGAATTAAATCTTTCACACTTTAATTTGGGTTCCATGGTATGCTCTGCGAACTATACAGCCTTGTTAACTGTGTGACTGCTGGGAGTGCTGTGTGTGCATGTCTAGAGTGGATTTCCTGTTGACAATAGTGCTCGCTGTAGAGCTAACTGACATTGATTGAGAGTGGGATACTTATTGGTCCCAGTTAAATGCCAATAGTGGTGGCAGCGGGTCTGGTTTTGTCTGGTGCTGGCGCTGTTTGAGGTGTGATTTAGGCAATTTGTGTGCCTGAGTGATAGGTGACGCACAGTTTGAGTAGGCTAAATTAACCCGTACAGTTGCACCCAGTCACGTGACGATGCGGTACAGACACGCGCGCGTCGCTCGTTGACAAATTGGTTGGCGCAGCGGGTGGATAATTCATTTTTGTCAGAGCATTACTGTTGGGATTAAGTAACGACCCTTGCACTTAATGGACTAGTGGAATCCTGATGGAGTGAGTACCTACTTTTACGACGACCAATACAGTGCTGTTCTAAGACACACGTGCAAACAGGTTCCCCTTCCCTCCTCTTTTTCTTTTCTATCTTTTTATTTGGCAAAGGTCAGCACTCAGTGATGCACACCAGTCTACAAGAGACAGAGCAAGGAGGGCTCTATCCACCTCTGGCTGAGCAGAGACAGGTATCGGTACCCGGCGACAGTCCAAAGAACTGGCTTGGTTTTTTGTTCTTTAGTGGCAAGCAAGATGCCAGAGCCAGGATCGGGCCTGCTCAGGGGAGCCCCAGATACTGGACATTAATCTGGAAAGTTCCCCTGAGGATTACCCACAGCAGAGCCCTCAGGAAGGCATGGATGTGGTCGTACAAACTGGCCCCTTACTAGCAGTCTACGGTGAATATGATCCTAGCCTGACGCTGGCAACTTATCCTTCAAGTTTAATCAGCTCGGACAAGAGACGAACCTGAGACGACAGAGAACTAGATTTTTAAGAGAGGAAGAGAAGCGAACGTTGAAGGAAACTCCTCCGACTCCGTTTCGAGAGATGCATACCGAGAGAAATGCGAGTGAGCGAGGACGCAGAAGGCGAGCAAGGAGGAAAAAGGCCTTCCCAGCACTCATGCAAGAAGAGGACGAGAGCACCGCAAGCAGCCAGGCTGATATAGAGAATTCAGGCTGGAAATGGGCGTATTGAAAGGGGGTTATCAATTCTGTGCAACCCCCAATCCAAAATGTAAACCCAAAAGACCCTCGTCAAAGAACGTTTCCAAGGTACTGGACCAAGATGGGGACTGGAATTTTCGGCGATTTTTGGAAGACCGTCAGACAATACCAATCTGCCCGGCGGAAGCTAGTGGGCACAGTATTTTGACCACGGGGCTGAAGAGGCAAACGCCTGGAATTATTTGCTGACCTCCTTTGAGCTTTGATGAGGATATGATGCTAAGCAAGTGCTTCTTGATTAAAAAGTTACAAGCCTAACTCCAGATGGTGTACACGCAAGAAATTCCGGAGTCGTAAGACGCGGGACCAAAGGCTTACAGCTCGCCGATGCAGGTAGCGGACACTTACGGATACCTTTTCTACAGTGGACCCACGACCTTGCTCGTCAACGCCTGTGAGCGATCTGGGATCTCATGATAAAAGATCACATTTCTGCCACTTTGTCCTGTGGATGTACGACATTTTTGGTTGTGACAGGAGCCCTCTAAAACTGCCGGATTGAGCTCGCAGCAGATTGCAGACTACCTATATCTGCCAGCACCGTATGCTGGAAGCAAGAGGGAAACATCCCCCCAAGAGGTCCACCATGCGATAGGGAAAAACAAGCCGGATAGACATCACAGCCTTCTGGTCTCCAAGTGGGTGAGAAGAATTACACCTGAGGCGAGTATATAAACTGGGGGCATATCCGCATACATTGTTGTTTACATTTGTTAACAAGGGGTCATCTGAGGTCTGACGTGCCCAGAGAGTCGAGCGCGAATGTCTACTCTACACACCAGTAGTCACTGCTGCGTTCTGGTGATATGACAAGTTACAACCCATATGCCAGAACGTGTGGATAGTGCTGGTCCGATAGGTCACCCAGACGGATTAAAGAGGATCCAGGGGTCAAGTTTTCATTGTTCTGCCCTGAGTGTACTATAACCCCTAACGGACATCATTCCAGAAAAGATTTGCCCGTGAAGGGGGATAACTGGATGCCATACAGGAGGTACAGTGCCCGTATGCCCAAGCGTTTTTATGGCGGCTGGAGTCATTGCTGGGGTAGAGTATCAGACAATGGGATGGTCCACAAGCAATTGCCCTGTGGATGTATGTTGGGAAATGATTGGGCAAAAATGACAACTGGTATGTGCAGCCTATGTACAAACCATCATATGAGAAACAGGGGCAGAAGCCCAGGGGACGGTCCTGGGTAAGGAGGCACAGATAGCAGAGACAACGTGCTATCCGCCTCCAGAACCAGAGTGTCACCATAGAGAAGCTACGGAACATTGGATAGAAATTAAAGAAATAAGGCACACTGCACAAGGTGCAGAGCAAGGGGTACAGCAAAAGTTGCAGTGAAACAAAGTCACAAAATTAGACAATTTGACTAGCAGAAATAAAGATACATGTCCCCCATCATGCTTTTAACACTGACAATTCTGCTTAACTCCATTTTCAGATGGACAGAATACACCAAGTTATTAGATTACATAGAAGCTCTATAAAGAAGAAACTGAGGGTCAGCAGAAGTTAGACCTCCGCCCACTGGCACCTGGGGGATTGCAAAACACCCCATAGACTAAAAAGAAAAAAGAAAATCCTATAACAGAAAATTTCAAGTCACAATGTCAGTATCATTTTCATAAACACACTGGTACTAATTTCTGTAAAGCTTAGATGGCGCTTGTTTAGTCTTGTTACCCTATTCAGTTATCTTTACACAGAACATAAAACTTCAGAATGACCTATATGATCACTCATTGATTCATTAATGGTTTGCTTCAGTAAAGGACAATAAAAGTTAATTTTTTCTTTCCCATTACACACACCAATTAGATGGATGTTCTCATTTACAGAAATCTATTAAAGAACATTAGCATCTTAATGACTTATCATCTGAATTGTAGATAAAAAATATACCATCTAAATAACCTAGAATGTTACACTGGTAATTATAGCTCAATTTATTAAGGAGATGTGCCAAAAAAAATCAGTTTTACTTCATCTGAGATTTTATAGGTCTAATGTTTTCATGCTAGACTTGTTTGCTCATAGCAATACGAAAGGGTTATACTAAAAGTAAAAAAGACAGATCAGAAATCCCATAATTGACTTAAAGTTTCCTTTGCTATGATACATGGACCACTACCTCACTCCATGTGACATTATTCACATATGATTCAGCAGTTAGGTTCTCCTCTGAAACTATACATCCTGGATGGAATTGCAGCTCTCCTCTCACCAAGGCCTCATTCAGACGATCATGTGCTCGCCCATCATGGAGCTGCTCACCTCCTCCCCTCTCTATAATTTGCGCCCCACAACCTTTCTTATGGCCAAAGATAGAGAAAACTCTATCTTTTTGTAGGCCACAGAAGAAAACCGTGAGTACACATTGTGCTCACCTTACCGAACCCAGGCAACATAGCCGATTATGGGAAAGTACATCCCTCCGATGGTTGTGTGCATTTGGCCTAAGCTTGCTGCAATGCTGCAAATCAGTACTGATGTTCTGTCGTCGTCAAAGAAGCCCCTGCTGAAAAAGATGTAGACCAAATAAACTTTCAATCTACAATACCATCAGCACAGACAAAGTAGAAAAGTACAGTAGAAGTTATGCAACCACTTGGGAGACCACAAAACAGTAAAAAGGGAAGAAATGTAAGTAATGTTGCAGTTTTGAGGACAGGGTTTAAATAATAGGATTTGACACCAGAATACCCCCTTTAACTCTTCCCTGACCACCCACTGGCTAGACACATTAGCTGGTGTGGTCCCTGATTCTGCAGCAACGTCGGATACAGCCAGAAACCCTAGGGCAGTGGTGGCAAACCTATGGCACTGGTGCCGAGGTGGCACTTAGAGCCCTTCTATGGGCACCGCTACAATCACCCGAGCACAGAGTTCGCCAGACAGGACTCGTGTGATTGAATTGTGTGCTGCTAATTAAATTCATGTTTCTGCAGCGCTCTTGACAATGGATGTCCCTCCTGCCCCTCACACTGATGATGCCCTCCCAGTAATTGATGTCCCCCAAAGCCCTCCCAGCAATCGATGTCCTTCCCAACTCCTTCAAAACGGATTCCCCCCAAGCCCCAACAATGGATGCATCCCAGCTCCACAGAAATGTTGTCCATCCCCAGCAATGGATGTCCCATAGACCCCCAGCAATTGATGTCTCCCACAAATCCCCCAGAAATGAAGTTTCCCATTACCCCATAGCAATGGATGTCATATGTAGCCCCCCAATAAATTAATATTCCACCCAGCCCCCCACCCGAAGCAATAGATGTCGTCCACACTCCCTCCATAAATTGATATTCCCCAATTCCCACACCCCCGAGGAACAGATGTCCCCCAAAAGCCCCTCTCAGCAATTGATGTTACCCTCAGCCCAACTCCCAGCAATGGATGTGCCCCATAGATCCTCAGCAATTAATGTGCCCCCCTCTCAGCAATTGAAGTGTCCCACAACCCCCCCCCCCATGTTCCCATTACCTCCTAAGCAACGGATGTCATCCACAGCCTATCATTAGCTCCCCAGTAATTGATACCCCCCACCAGCAATGGATATCCCCCCCCCCCAGCAATGGTTCATACACCCACAGGAATTAATTGAATGTCCCCACAGCTCTCCAACAAATGATGCCCCTGGTCATTAAATGTCCCCCAAGAAAATTGATCCCCCCTAGCAACTTCCTACACTGTGAATTAAAAAAACAACCTAATGCTCACCTACCTTCCTTTCTTACCTCTCTCTTCGGTGTGCAGGACAAGTCACGGTGATGTCTCCAGCTCCTAGCACTGTAGTTAGCTGTGTAGAAACAGGGGACCTGCTTTAATTACGTTGCTGTTTCCTGCCATTGTAGTGACGTATGGTGCTGAGGGTCCGTTCTCACTGCAGCACTCGCCTTTATCTGCGTCGGAAGGGATGCAGATAGAAGTAAGAGTGGGGAGAGGACTGGACAGTGGGGGCTCAGGCCAAAAGATTGGGGCACAATTTTGATGTAGGATATGTGTTCTTTGTTTTCTTTGGTGTTGTTATCCCAGAAAATAGTTACCATAGCTGCAGTCCTGCTTTTAAAGATATGTCTTGTGTATATGTCTGTGATTGTAATTGTAATGGTGTACACTTTACAATTGGTAGCACTGTAAAGTGTATAAGTGAGCATGCCAGCGATTTTCCTTCTGTTTTTCATTCTAACCTTACTTGCCACTAAAAGTTTAGTTATACTCCTAAGTCATGAATTGCTAGGAAAGAATTTAGCTGCTTCACAACTTATGCTCCTCTCTCTAGAAGGGCAGAGTACAGGTTATGCCCTTTTCACCCTAAAAAAAATATAGTAAAGAGACCCGTCAACCGAAAAAATACCCCCACCAAATTAGTTCCCATAATCCTGTCCCCAGCCCCTTTATCTTTATTGAATTTTATTAAAATATGTGTGCGCATCTTATCAAATAAGAGGTTGGATGTCGTACAGGTCCCGGGCAGTCGGCCGTATTCATGAGGGGGCCGGCCGACACAACCCTCCACGCCCCTTTCAGTCAGGGACCTGTAAGATCGCCGGAGTCCTGGATACACTTTAATTATCCATAGGAAGTGTAGTCCGTCTGAAATAAATTAAATGAAAAAATGAAAATAAAAACAAAACCCCCGTGTTCTGGGCAGTAGCTCTTCTCCCTGATCTACTGGTGATTCTGACATTGCTTGTCGACAAACTCTGGGATAAGTTTACTTTACTTGCTACCTGAACCCAGCCTGCCTCCCATTTTGGAGTATATGGGCGATTTACTTAACCGGTCCATCGCGATCCAGCGGCACGTTCTCAGTCGAGGATTCGGGTCTTCCAACGATTCACTAAGGTAGTGCGCCCGATGTCCACGCGATTCGGGCCCTTAGTAAATTTCCCCCATTATGAATTGCAAGTTTTTGTATAGCTTCGAGCTTCTCTCAACCTGTTGTACAAACTGAACTTGGTTGCTGCATTGCTTTACTTCAATCAGTGCTCCTGTACAATATTAAGCCTGGACTTTTCTTAGACTGTATTTGCTTTAGTAAACCAGATTAACAGACTGCCTCAGCGACTTGACTCCAACATTGTTGTGTGCAATGGCCTAAACCTAAATGGGTATGTGGCTGGGGTGTGCACATGCACTTGATAAATGGTGGATGTGACATACGATGCATCCAAGCAAATACATTCGCTTGCTGTTGATTTGGTCATTTCCATATGCATATAAGATTGAAAACTTCTTCAGTCTAAGAGAGGCAAGCAGGTGGTATATACAGAATACATATGAATAACATATAATTTTGCTTAGAAAATGTAAACCCTAAGGTTTATCCTCATGACATTATTAGGATCAGGCCTTCTATATACAATAAACTGGGAAAGCTGCAGGGCTAAATTCAGTTTAGGGTGACTGAGATAAGCTTTAGGGTGCTACTTGACACTAAGCACAGCTATAACCCTTTGGGTGGAGTCCATTAAAATGTCACAGGGTGCGGCAGTGCATAGATTGACTACACTAGTCTAGTGCTGCACACAGATTCATCATTGATGACTGTCCGTTTTCACTTTTAAATTTGCTTGCAGGTGGTCTAAATTGTGGGCCCAACATGGCCACCAGCTTTTTTTTTTAGTGCACTGACAATTCCCTGTCTGGTTATGCCTCCTTTCCCATGAGACCATGCACTTGGTAGAGGCCAAGCCCTTTGTTGGACGAGTCAGAAAAGTGCCAAAAATAATGCAATGAATACATTGTCTTGGTGGTCTGTGGGTAATAGCAAAACCTGGGGCCATTGAACATATGGAGTTTGGTTCTACAAACTTTGTTCAGCTCATGGCGATACATCATGGCAGTTTAGTTTAGGTTTTGTATTTAATTTTAATAGGTCATATATGTGTGAAAATTGTCTTGAAACATTTGGCAATGTAAGCTTTAATCAGTTTTTTATCCAGTAAACACTAAAAAAATCATGTAATGATGTACTACGATGTCCAATGTTTTAAAGTGGCAAATAATTCATCAGGTGGTAAATGTCAAATCCATTAATATGTCCTGTTTAATGAACTTAAATGATTGTGTACTTTCAGAGATATAAAATTCATGAGGTTTTATAGTCTTGTTCTATGATTACCGAAAAAGAGGAAAGCATCAACAGAGAAAACATCATTTCTGGTCAGATTACTGAATCTCCTTTTTAGGCTTATGCCTTAACAAATCCTTATGTTTTAATATTAATCTAAATATCACATATCCTACACAATAAGACGATTTTAATGTATATGGAACACAGACAGATGTTTCTTTGGCACTAAGTGGCATCTGTCCCCTTAGGTCCACATGGTAAAAGTGGGGGTCTAAGTGGGTTGAATTACAGGATTTCACACAGATACAACAAAATAAGTGCTCTTTAGTCTCTATCAGATGACTACATTTGTTTTATTTTGATCAATTAGAAGTTATAGATAATGTAAATGGACAGGTTTCTTTGTGTGATGTTCAGGCCCATGTATAGAGAGAAAACTGTACTGAAAATGGTAAACTCAGATTTAAAAAGAAAACATTTTTTAAAGGATTACACTGATAGTATTGTACCATAAGGCTTGATTTACATGTGGTTTTAATGCATTATTTTAAAATCATGGTGTGTATAAAAAGAAGAAAGAGTGTAAGGAGAAAGCAATGTCACATTTTGTATCTTCTTAACCTAAACTTTACTAGTAAATCCAACACTCCAGGCAAAGCTAAAACTATGTTGGTGCTCTACTCTAGTGGGGCCTACATGACTATGGTTCATCCTTCGGTGTTACCTTTGTCAGGGTGCCTTGCACGAGGTGCGAGAGAATCATCTTAATTTTTCCATTTTTTCTCTTATCTTCTATTGCTATGAATCATATGCCTATTCAGAGTATATATTGGAAGTAGCACCAATGTCTGTCTCTGTATGCTGGGAAGACAGTGTAATTATCCCGCCCTTATATTCTCATGAGTAAAGTAAGAGCCCTTAAGGGATTTTTCCATGGATTCAAGTTAGGCCCATCCACAGGATAGAGCCTGACTTGCTGATTGGTGGGTCTCAGTGATGAGAACCCCACAGATCACGAAAACGAGGGGTCCGATAGTCAAACCCCTCGTTGCTCCAGGAGAGTAATGGAGCAGAGGTGCACATGACGTTCGCTCCATACATCTAATGGAACTGACGGACCCCTTCGCTTTCGGGCCTAATTTGATTGTGGGAAAACTCCTTTAAGCATACAATCAGGGAGGCTCAACATATTAGACATTGCGTCAAAAGCCTCATGTAAAAACCTCATTAGTACACTTTGTAGTTTCATTACCAGCAAATTGCCATGACCCTCTGAATGACATATAGATCCACACTGTAAATTATCAAGCACCCCCAATTGCTATAAATAAAAAAAAAAACTGTAACAAAACAACTAAAGAATAGCATATGAAGAACATAGAAAACATCTGATTCAAATGTGTAAAACCTAGTACAAAAATGTCTGCAATATCTCTTCCATTTGCCATGGAGTTGTTTTAGAGCATGAGTGCAGACTGAATTTTACACATTGGGGCAGATTTACTTACTCGGTCCTGTCGGATCCTGCGGTGCGTTGTCTGACGGATTTTGGTCCTGGCGATTCACGCAGCTTGCACGCCCAGTTCCTGCATCTGTCGCTCTGCGCCGAGGTCCGCGGAGTTCACCTTCTTCTTCCTGGTGCATGTAAGTGTGTGGCTTGCAACACAATTCTTATTGTTAAATCCCACTGTTGTCCGAACCGTCGGGTTGCCTGAATGCCTGCCCCCCCCCATTTCTGACCCGTGCAAGCCGGGGCTGATGCGCCAAATCCTGGGGCAATTAGGCGCACAACGGAAATCGTTGGAAACCCGAAGGAAATGTTGCCAAAAAATTGTGTGCAAACATAACTTTAAGTCTCTTATTTTGTGTAAGGGACAGTTAAGGATTTTTATCACTCTTTACATTTCTTTTTTTTTATACACTGTAACTTTTTGGTGGCTAATACTGACATCAGTAAATACTGAATAAATATTACATTATAAATATTTATCTGTGGGCGGAAGCAGTATAACATATTTGTAAAATGCTTTGTTAAGATCTGCTTTGTTTGTTTAAAAAAAACAAACGTTAAATAACATTAAATAAATAACGTTAACTAAATCCCCGCAATGGGTACTATTTTAAACAGAAGATCTTATCAAGTTCATCTTGTTTTCCTTACTAGGTGTCCATTCCCCAGACGAAGCCGTTTCCGGGCAAACACGTGTCGGGGTCTCACACTACCAACGGTCTGATGTGATCCATTTTTACCTATATGCATACTATGTGGGTTTCCCCCTTACTCAGTGCAATATATACTTTTGTAATTTGTATTAATCATTTTTGTATTATTACTAGCTGCCTTATCTGGCATGTAGGGAACCCTTGCTGCTATATGTCATAGTTTACTACTGGGTTTTGTGCAATTCTTTTCTGTGTGTTGCCTACTTCTGTTGTCATTTATATATGTATATAATAATAAAATGAAATATATTTTTAACCCAAGGTTGTCTTTAAAAGAATTCTATTGGCTATTTCAGTATGTGAGTTGCTTCTTGGGTGGTTTGTGATCGGTGGCCCAATGACCACACCCCCTTTTTTCTGTGGTGTTTATTATTTTTCTAATAGGGGTCAGTAAAAGTAAGAGAAGGGAGAAAACAATTTCTGTTAGATAGTAACGTTGATTGACTACTATAGTCAGGGAGAGAGAGACGGGCTAAAACTCAGTGCTCCAATCTGTGTAAACCAACACAGGGAGAGAAATAATAAAAAACCTAGTCTGACTGGAATATGGATCCTCATTATAACAGAGATATAACAGACCAATGGTCTCTTTACAGCCTATTTCTTTACTAACTAAAGAAATGCACCGAATAAAGCATTTAACCCCATCTATGGAGAGTGGTGCCTCTGCACTAATCTCCCTCTCAGTGCTGTCCGATTGTAAATCCTAAATCCTACACCACTGTAGAACGAAGCTGACCAAACTTTGATGGAAATCTCCTTCAGCCCGCATCATAGCTTCTTCATCAATGTACACAGAGGCCTTCTGGATGCTAGGAAGTATTGGATTTCGGGACTCCAACCGATCACATAACATGAGAAACCGCAGACTGCAGCCGTAGATCTACCAACTCTGCATGCAGTGAACGTAAAAGTGTGGCATTTTCCAGAAGTCCAAATAAGAGATTACAGCTTGTGGCAACAACCCGGACTCTCCCTATAAGAGGAGCAAAAAAACAATATAAAAACAGTATTACAAAGTACAGACGGTCCCCTACTTAAGGACACCCACTTACAGACGACCCCAAAGACGGACCCCTCTGCCACTGTAACCTCTGGTGAAGCTCTCTGAATTAATTACTTTAGTCCCAGACTGCAATGATCAGCTGAAAGGTGTCTATAATCAAGCTTATTGATAATCCTAGGTCCAATTATAGTAATTGTCACTGCGGCTAAAAAAAATTTCTGGAGTTACAATTATAAAATATACAGTTCCAACTTACATACAAATTCAACTTAAGAAAAAACCTATGGAACCTATTTGTATGTAACCCGGGGACTGCGGTATGTCAAATCACTTGATAACAGCGTTTGTAACCATAATTCTTACGTCAGTAAAGTATTTTGTAGCTCGTATTCGATGGTACTGTTGCTTTCCTTTCATTTTTGAATTTTAAACTTAGATTCAGATTTACGTCTACTGGAAAGGGGTTTTAATTTTAGTCTACAATAAATATCAGGTTATGATTGTGACTCCAGTCTTAGCTCTACAGGAACCCTGCTGCACTGTATCAACTTACTGCTATACTAAACAGAAGTCAATATATTTCTTGTAGCCAGTCAGTTTAATTGTGATAAATTCAGCAAGTTACTCCATGCTAGCTATAAACTTCATATTCTTCTTATGAAAGTCAGAAATAGTTTTACAGTATAGAATCCTTCATTATCTTTAAAGTTTTCACTTAATTTTTTCATCTTATTTTTTGTTATCGCAAGTAACTTAAATAAAAACTTTAAAATCAGCTTGTATGGGCAGTTATCAATATATGCATACATTAGTGTATAAAACTCAAGAAAACATTAATATATTATTGGTAATACTGACACAGAAAAAAAATGTTCTGATCCTCGCTCTGATATGTTTTTATCTTCTTACAATATTAAAAGTCGTGTTTCCAAACCTGGGAAAAGAGGTAAATTGCTCTAATAAAAGTAATTTATTCTTGATGTGAATGGCACATACTGTGAGACAAAATGTTCAGGAAGAATGATCGATGCTGGCATTGATTTCTATTTCATTTGCTCATTAGGAAAGATTGAAGAAGCTAATGTTTTCATGTCTGTCACTGTGAGTTCCAGCTTAATTTACTAGTATACAATAGCTCTGCAACCGTGCTTACTCTTAAAGCCTGTATTCTAAGATACTGTACAATGTAAATAACTTTTATGTGTTATACACGTGTGAAGACAGGTCCTACTGTAAATTATCAGTTTTCTTTTATGGATCTACAATATGATATATGGAGCGCTCCTAGGAATCTTTGGAAAAATCTGATGTGCTTGTTTAGAGGAAATGGCCACTATTAGTCACAATAACCTTTGCAATTTACAATGACAGAAAGTCCCTGCTGTTCCTTTTGAATATAAGAAAGAAAAATGTGATAATATACAGTGACAATAGACGGTTCTGCCTTGGCATTTAAGTTACAAAAATATCCGTTAATACAATACCATTATTCACATTCTGAAAAAAAGTGTACCATAATGTCCCTATGTCTTCACCATGAATTATAGTCAGACTGGTGATCACTTATGGCTGCCCAAGTTAAAGAATTCCATATGTATGGATACAACTGGGCTGGGTGAAACAAATACTCTGTTCACTTGGCTAATACTGCTAATGGATAACATTATATGTCCAAAATAATATTCCCAGATGTTTTTAAATGGAAATCTAACATCAAAATCAAGCATGATAGACCAGGAACAATCCCATAGATCCAGGCCCTGTGACTGTGGTAATCTTCTATATTTGTTATTCTGTCGCCTTCTTTATAAAAATCAAGGAGCACTTCCTTCCAGTGTGCTAAGACTTCCTCTGCTGAATTGATATACATCCGCAGAGTGGAGGGGGGTGCTGTGGGAGCAGGGGACAGTCAAACAGTTTGTGAATTGCAGGATGAAGGGGCTCTGGTAATGCCTCCAGAGCCCTTCTGGCTTATTAGCATAATTTTAAAAGTTGATTTCAGAAGGAGTGAACAGATACAAGATTACTACAGTCATGGTGCCTGGATCTATGAGTAAGTGTCCCTGGTTTATCATACTTGATTTTGATGATAGATTTCCTTTAAAGAAACAATCCAGGAATATATATTTTTGGACATATAATCTTAATCCATTAGCAGTATTCTAACCAAGTGGTATAGAGTATGTGTTTCACTTTCAAATCAGATTACCAGTCTGACTATAAATTCATGGGGGAACAGTGAGTGCACACAATGGAGTTCATTTATTAAGGGCGGAGGTGTCTGTGCTGGGATTGTGTAGCACACAATCGTTTTTTTTGGCACAGCTGCACAGGCTTCCATACAACACAATTTAGGGGGGGTGCCGTCGGAAGATCCGAGTGATTCAGACTGAGCGCGGGATTTAACTTTCAAATTGTGCCGCAAGCCCAATCACTTACAAGCACCCTGTAAAAGATGGTGAACTCTGTCAGACCTGAGCGGAGAAGCGACACATGCAGGATATCAGGCGCACCATCTTAGTGAATCGTGGCAAAGTGCATTATCGATGGACAATGCATTTTCAGTGAACTCCAGTGGACGGGTTAGTAAATGTGCCCCAATGTTGCTGCAGTAATAAAGCCTTATTACTTCCTGCTTTCCTTCTGCCCTGCTCAAAAGAACAGAGAGAACACAAGCTGGAGGCAGAGGACCAAATCTGAATGTTTCACATAGTATTTGAAGTGGGAGTAAAGGGACGAATGCTTATGTCACTTATCCATCACTTCCTGGCCTTGGTCAGAACTTCCATATTTGAAGCATTCACCATTATTGCGTGTTGCTAAGAGAGAATGATGCCAGGTGTTGTCAGGAATGGAGAGATGGTATTCCCACACAGTAACAATGCTGATACCACTAAACAAGAGGTTGAGTATAAGCTGACCAGGGTGGAATTTCTAGTTCCAACATCTGGACCAAAAGTTGCACACCCTTGTAGAAAGCGGAGATACAGGGATAAGATTCAGAGAATCCTGCTGTAAATACCGTTAAATAGGTACATTTCTTGAGACCCACAGTGACCTGTTTCAGTTGCCTAAGTTTTGTGTCTTCAGTTTTTGACTCTTTATATACAAAGTAGCAATAAACTCCGATTTTGTTCAAATTTGCCTGCAAACCTTCAGCTCACACTGGAAATATTATGATATCTTATTTATATAATACCGGAAATCCCTCAGGACACATACCTTCTGTACTCATATCAGTGTTGGGATCCATATGTATGTCGTCCGGTTCATTATACAACCGAACATGGTGTTGGGCTCATGGGCTCAGAATACTTATTGCACCCTTTGGATTGTGGATAACATCCCAATCTGTGTCTGGAGTTCAGAACAGCAGTCACTCCTAATTCATGTCTCATCTTGATGTAATGTGTTCAAGCTGCGAGGGCAACTTCCAAGCCAGATATTGGGCAGTATTCTAGTTATAAGAAAAAGCCACATATCTATCAAGAGACAGATATACTCCAACACTGTAAACTTACATTAATAAACTCAAAAGCAAATGTTAACTTCTTATAAATCTAATTATTTTATCAGCTTTTTTTTTACAGATCTATAGAATAGTTTTTTTAATATGTACACTCAAATTGGTTCTAAAGTGCAATAGGATGATACTTAGTATTTATATTCTAAAACCAGGAATCAATGATTAATGGAAAGAAGGGGCGAACTAGGAAAGCCTGGGCCCCAAAAATTGGTGCCTACCTCTATTAAGCATGGACAATTACAAGGGAGATGCCCGCCCTATAAGCATGGAAAATTACAGGGTGAGATGTTATCGCTGCATGCCTCAGCAATAAATTACCAAAAACTCGGTGCACCTGATATTTAAACAATAGAAAGTCCAGCAGCGACTGGGAAGCAATAATCACATAATGTATCTAATTGTGGATTGCCAATTTGTCATTTTACAAAGCTGTATGTGGGCTGGGACAAAATGGAGTCTTACAACTAATTCTCCCCTCGTCATGGCCCTGCTCACTTGAGTATAAGCCACTTTTTTAGCAAGAACATTAAGGGGCTGAAAACCAGTTATTTTCCAATTGTCAAGAAAATTTCCGATTCAACTATTTTAGAAGCCATTTCGTTATTAGAAAATCCCCACAAATGACCTACTTTTTAAACCTACACTCCTAAAATATTCAAAACATCCTTTGGAAAGTTTGTTAACCCTTAAGCATCTCGCATAAAATACATAAAAGGAGGTTCTATATGGAATTTTCAAATTTTGACAATAAAATGTTATATAGCGTAAAATGTACATGTTCAGTTGGATAAATGGAAATATCTTAGATGTTGTTGTCAGTTTCTTATGAAACATTGGATAGAAATTAAAGAAATAAGGCACACTGCACAAGGTGCAGAGCAAGGGGTACAGCAAAAGTTGCGTGAAACAAAGTCACAAATTAGACAATTTGACTAGCAGAAATAAAGATACATGTCCCCCATCATGCTTTTAACACTGACAATTCTGCTTAACTCCATTTTGATGGACAGAATACACCAAGTTATTAGATTACATAGAAGCTCTATAAAGAAGAAACTGAGGGTCAGCAGAAGTTAGACCTCCGCCCACTGGCACCTGGGGATTGCAAAACACCCATAGACTAAAAAGAAAAAAGAAAATCCTATAACAGAAAATTTCAAGTCACATGTCAGTATCATTTTCATAAACACACTGGTACTAATTTCTGTAAAGCTTAGGATGGCGCTTGTTTAGTCTTGTTACCCTATTCAGTTATCTTTACACAGAACATAAAACTTCAGAATGACCTATATGATCACTCATTGATTCATTAATTGGTTTTGCTTCAGTAAAGGACAATAAAAGTTAATTTTTTCTTTCCCATACACACACCAATTAGATGGATGTTCTCATTTACAGAAATCTATTAAAGAACATTAGCATCTTAATGACTTATCATCTGAATTGTAGATAAAAAATATACCATCTAAATCAACCTAGAATGTTACACTGGTAATTATAGCTCAATTTATTAAGGAGATGTGCCAAAAAAAATCAGTTTTACTTCATCTGAGATTTTATAGGTCTAATGTTTTCATGCTAGACTTGTTTGCTCATAGCAATACGAAAGGGTTCTATACTAAAAGTAAAAAAGACAGATCAGAAATCCCTAATTGACTTAAAGTTTCCTTTGCTATGATACATGGACCACTACCTCACTCCATGTGACATTATTCACATGATTCAGCAGTTAGTCTCCTCTGAAACTATACATCCTGGATGGAATTGCAGCTCTCCTCTCACCAAGGCCTCATTCAGACGATCATGTGCTCGCCCATCATGGAGCTGCTCACCTCCTCCCCTCTCTATAATTTGCGCCCCACAACCTTTCTTATGGCCAAAGATAGAGAAAACTCTATCTTTTTTGTAGGCACGCACAGAAAACGTGAGTACACATTGTGCTCACCTTACCGAACCCAGGCAACATAGCCGATTATGGGAAAGTACATCCCTCCGATGGTGTGTGCATTTGGGTGGCCTAAGCTTGCTGCAATGCTGCAAATCAGTACTGATGTTCTGTCAAGAAGCCCCTGCTGAAAAAGAAGTAGACCAAATAAACTTTCAATCTACAATACCATCAGCACAGACAAAGTAGAAATAGTACAGTAGAAGTTATGCAACCACTTGGGAGACCACAAAACAGTAAAAAGGGAAGAAATGTAAGTAATGTTGCAGTTTTGAGGACAGGGGTTTAAATAATAGGATTTGACACCAGAATACCCCCTTTAACTCTTCCCTGACCACCCACTGGCTAGACACATTAGCTGGTGTGGTCCCTGATTCTGCAGCAACGTCGGATACAGCCAGAAACCCTAGGGCATTGGTGGC
This sequence comes from Engystomops pustulosus, assembly GCA_019512145.1. Taxonomy (NCBI): domain Eukaryota; kingdom Metazoa; phylum Chordata; class Amphibia; order Anura; family Leptodactylidae; genus Engystomops; species Engystomops pustulosus. The sequence goes on from CM033643.1 coordinate 180,000,550, forward strand.
AAACCTATGGCACTGGTGCCAGAGGTGGCACTTAGAGCCCTCTCTATGGGCACCCGCACAATCACCCGAGCACAGAGTTCGCCAGACAGGACTCGTGCTAATTGAATTTGTGCTGCTAATTAAATTCATGTTCTCTGCAGCGCTCTTGACAATGGATGTCCCTCCTGCCCCTCACACTGATTGATGCCCTCCCAGTAATTGATGTCCCCCAAAGCCCTCCCAGCAATCGATGTCCTTCCCAACTCCTTCAAAAACGGATATCCCCCCAAGCCCCCAACAATGGATACATCCCAGCTCCACAGAAATTGTTGTCCCCATCCCCAGCAATGGATGTGCCCATAGACCCCCAGCAATTGATGTCTCCCACAAATCCCCCAGAAATGAATGTTCCCATTACCCCATAGCAATGGATGTCATATGTAGCCCCCCATAAATTAATATTCCACCCCAGCCCCCCCCAGAATCACTAAAGAGAGGTTGAGTAGATGTGGTAGAGGTCGTATACACAGATTAGCAAGTAATAACAGAAGATAACAGGTAAAAGGAGACTGGTAGAACAAGTAAGGTGTATACTGGGCAGGTATACAAAAGGAGCACCTCGATGCTACCTCCAGCAGCTAACTGATTTGGTGGTCCATCAATCTAGTAACCATTGCTGGACAGGCTTAGCCTGCAGAAAGCCGGGTGTGGCTCAATCAATCACAACACAGCAGCAACCTAAGCCACAGGTCGCACACACAAAAGGTAAATTAACCCCACCTAAGCATAAACATCCTGTGACCATGAGGGCCACCAATAAGACCTGACCAAAGAACACTTGGTATCAGCTAGCGGCTGTTCCGCTAGCACAGAATCGTGAACCTCCTCCAGTACCTTGCGGAATTACAAACATCAATCCACATTAGTGTTTCAGCGTGACAGATCTTGACAATTAGCAATGTCACGAAGTCATGATCAAAAGTAGCTACATTTAAGATTCTTAAAGGGGAACTCTCAGAGTTATTATCCTGAGCATTATCTTGCATAGCCCCATGCACTTGATGAAAATAAACTGAAAATCCCTTTATTTGGGCGCTTCTTAGACCTTGGGGAAATATCAGTCACACAGATGAAAGGCATATGCAAGGGTAATGACTCTACAGACACTTAGTCAAAAGCATGAGAACAATCAGAAATATATTCAGGCAATTAATTTTCCTTTATCTGATAGAAACAGGCAGTGGTGTGTAATGAGGGGAAAACTTAGGCCCCCATTCAAGTAGCTCCCCAGAACCCCAATCAAAGATGGATTATACAATAATAACCATTGGCAGGGCCGCTTCTGCCATGAGGTGAGATGAAAATCTCACCTCGGGCGGCAGAATGCGGATCCCTTCAAAAGCGGCATTTGCACGCTCTCATGTGGACGATTCGGGAGGGGCCCGTTGGCGCCCCCAAATCGCCCACCAGTGTAAATTCGCACCTTTCTCTTTAAGACACAATGCGATTACATTCGGGAGCGATGCAGCGCCCCCTTTAAGGCTGCGGCGTAGCTCCCGTACCATGCATGGACACAGTGGCGGATGATTATGACGTCAAGCCGCCTGTTGTCTCTGAGCTGAAGAGAGCTGCGTGTAGACCGGGACCCGCGTTGGGGAGAAAGGGCCTGCACACGGTAAGAATAAGTTATTATTTTCATATACACTTTTTAATAAATGATATAAATGAGCTAATACTAAGAAATGGGGTGGGCTTGTATAACATTTATACAGGGGCACATTTTATCTTATTACGGGGGGGGTGGGGGGGGATGTTATACATTATTATGGGGGCACATTATTCTTATACTGGGGGTGGGGATTGTATATATTTATATGGGGGCCACAGTATTTTATTACGGGGGGTTGGGGTCTGTATACATATCGGGGGCACATTATTTTATTACTGGGGGTGGGGGGGGTGTAGACATTTATTATGGGGGCCCACATATCATTCTGGTGATGGGGGGGGCAGTATATATTTATAGGGGCCACATTAGTGTTAAATGGGGGATGGGAGCTGTATATATTTATATTGGGGCACGTATTCTTAACTGGGGAAGGTGGGGGCTGTATACATTTTATATGGGGGTACATATTCTTATCCTGGGGGTGGGGGGGTTGTATACTTTATATGGGGGCCCAAATTATTCGTATACTGAGGGTGGGGGGCAGTATATATTTATATGGGGCCACAGTATTTTTATACTGGGGGTGGGGGGCTGTAACATTATATGGAGAGGTACATTATTCTTATATACTGGGGGTGGGAAGCTGTATATAGTTATATGGGGGCCACATATTCTATACTGGGGGTGGGGGGGCTTGTTGAGTATAAATTATATGGGGGTACATTATTCTTATATGGGGGTGGGGGCTGTATACATTATAGGGGGTAAATTATTCTTCTTACTGGGGGTGGGGGAGCTGGAATATTTATATTAGGGGGCAACCATTATTCTTATACGGGGGTGGGGGAGAATGTTATATATGCTTGGGGGGGTGCTATAATATTTACATTGGGTCAGGGGTAGCACTGATATTAATCATATGTAACATACACAGGGTGGGATATATTAGTTATTAGATGCAACTATTACTTTGCATCATGTAGAACATAATGTTGGGGGGGGTCTGTTTGGATTGGAGTGCTGTGCTGCAATAATTCCAGTAGAATATATATATATATTATAATATTATATATAATTATATTATATATTATTATACACTCACCGGCAATTTATTAGGTACACCATGCTGTACGGGTTGAACCCCCTTTGCCTTTAGAACTGCCTCAATTCTTGTGGCATAGATTCACAAGGGCTGCTGAAGCATTCCTCAGAGATTTTGTCCATATGACATGATGGCATCACAAAGTTGCCGCAGATTTGTCGGCTGCACATCATGATGCGAATCTCCCGTTCCACCACATCCCAAAGATGCTCTATTGGATTGAGATATGGGTGACTGTGGAGGCCATTTGAGTACAGGAACTCATGTCTGTTCAAGAAACCAGTCTGAGATGATTCCAGCTTTATGAATGGCGATTATCCTGCGATGAAGAGAGCCATCAGATGTTGGGTACATTGTGGTATAAAGGATGGACATGGTCAGCAACAATACTCAGGTAGGCTGTGGCGTTGCAATGATGCTCATTCGGTACCAAAGGGCCCACAAGAGTGCCAAAAAATATTCCCCACACCAGACCACCCACCAATCAGCCTGAACCGTTGATACAAGGCAGGATGGATCCATGCTTTCATGTGTTGACGCCAAATTCTGACCCTAACCATCCGACATGTCGAGCAGAAACAAGACTCATCAGACCCAGGCAACGTTTTCCCAATCTTCTACTGTCCAATTCGAGAGCTTGTGCAAATTGTAGCCTCAGTTTCCTGTTCTTAGTGAAAGGAGTGCACCCGATGTGGTCTTCTGCTGCTGTAGCCCATCTGCCTCAAAGTTCGACGTACTGGCGTTCAGAGATGCTCTTTGCCTACCTTGGTGTAACGGGTGGGGATTTGTCAATGTTGCCTTTCTATCAGCTCGAACCAGTCTGCCCATCTCCTCGAACCGCTGGCATCAACAAGGCATTTCCGCCCACAGAACTACGCTCACTGGAGTCTTCTTTTCGGGACCATTCTCTGTAAACCCTAGAGATGGTGTGCGTGAAAATCCAGTAGATCAGCAGTTCTGAAATACTCAGACCAGCCTTGGTGAACCAACAACCATGCCACGTTCAAAGCCTCAAATCACCTTTCTTCCCCCATACTGATGCTCGTTTGAACTGCAGGAGATTGTCTTGACCATGTCTACATGCTAAATGCACTGAGTTGCCGCCATGTGATTGTGATTAGAAATTAAGTGTTAAAAAGCAGTTGGACAGGTGTACCAAAATAAGTGGCCGGTGAGTGGATTATTATAGATATATATATATAATGAAGGGATGTTTATATGTGGTGAGAGTGAGGTCAGTTGTGTTGTGAGGGGTATATATTATTAGGGCACAGTGTTGTTATCAGGAGACTTCATACTGTAAGTGGCTGTGGTATTTTTAGGGACGCCGGGTGGGAGAGGAGGCTGCACGGAGCTGAAGATATCTGGTAGTGAATTCAGCAGTGATACGTTCTATTGTCATCTATAAGGTACTAGAGCCACTAATGACTCCCAAAACTGTAGCCAGTCAACAGTTTTCAGCATTTACTGAACAGGAGCGGGGAAGGGGGGGGCAAGCTTTGAAAAAATTCGCTCAGGCAGCAAATATGACTAGAATCGGCCCTGAACCATCGGATACCCGAAATGACACTGGAGGATATAAATTATTAAAGACAAGAAACTCCAACTGCTCAGTGTGAATGAGTCAAAATGCGTGGAAACCTGAGGAGTCTTTAAACAAAAACTTTACCCCCCCTTAAAGGCACAGAATCGACAGAGGGTGATCAGGGTCTGTTTCTGGGCCTATCATCCATTCTGAGTCCATGGTCAATTGGACTGCTAGAGCCATAGTTCTAATGGTCAATCCTGCATCTCTAATAGGCTAAGAAAGTCCTATTACATTGTGGAATTGTTATACAATACTCTCAGCAGAGAGTTTGCCTTGCAATAGGTGAGAGGAGTTGGATTCTGTAAGTGCAATGTAATCATATTTAGCAAAAATGGAACCTAAGCATCAAAAAGATATACACAGGGATGACTATTAATCTGCTCCTGGAGGAAGTTTCAGGGCCCAAGATTGGGGATATCCCTGCAAAAGAGAGATCTGGGCTTGGGAGGCAGTCGGTTTAATTTTAAAGTACATGAAACATGATTCCTGAAAGGTTTAACATTTTTCACAGTCACCTGAGAAACGATCTGGAAACCACATTTTCACTTTTTGCTGTTGGGCCGCAAGTGTTACTACAGAAGCTTCTGACTGTTGAGCGATAGCATGGAACTAATTTGCCAACTCAGAAACCAAGCCTGACAACCAGGGTCGGCTCCAGGTTTCAGTAGGCCCTTGGGCAACAGAGCCTTAGTGGGCCCCTTTGCAGTAAACTGCCGTAGCAGCATGGATTCATTATATACAGCCTCCTCACCCCCATAAATGAATTATATGCAGCCCCCCCCATGGATCAATTATAAACAGCCAAGGCCGCCATCACCACCCATAGTTTAATTATATGCAGCCCCCTCCTCATCCCCATTCAATATATCAGCCCCTCTCATCACCATTCCTTTATACAGCCCCATCCTCATACAGGGCTGGCCCATTCATGTATACAGCCCCTCCTCACCCCCCCCCATTCATTTTATACAGCCCCCTCCTGATCCCTCCCCCCAATCATGTATACAGGCCCCTCCCCCATTTAACGGGGCCAGCACCTGGACCAGGCTGCTGAGGACGGGGATGTGGCCACAAGTGGACCCTCGCAGCAGCTGTGGCCCTGGCACTTGCCCGGGTTTGCCGGCTGCTGGTGCCAGCCCTGCTGACAAACCCTCAACCCGGTTCACAAGATCTATAATAGTGTCCAGAACAGAAGCGTATTGATTAGGCTGGTCTTCTGTCAAATACCTTGTCCTGCAAACTGTGAAACCGCAACCAAGACTTGGCACTAGATGTCAGAACCAAACTCACCCTGCAATGTCCCTGCGGACCTGACAAAGTAGATAAGCCAACCTGATAATGGTTAACTGCTATCAGGAACCGGCTAACAGAAAACTGAGATACCCTACTATTTCATTTATTTATTAATATGCTGAAAACCTGGGATAAGGGGTAGAGGTCAACAAGACCCCACAGACAATAGGACAGCAAAAAGGGAAGAAGAAAAAGCGCACACCTCGTAATATTGCTAGAGAGGATGATATGGATCTGTGGGTCAGTGTTAGTAGCAAGACTCTAACCTGGAATAAATGATGTATGCACTATCTGATGGTTATGAGTCTGGCAGCCAGTCGGAAATGATCAAGTTCATCCGAAGACCAGGGTTATGGTGTCGTGATGAAAGAAGTATGTACAAGGACCTGAGTGGGTGGTAGACCGCGCCGTTATCACTCAAAAGAATGGCAGGATGTATCCGAAGATGTTTTTATTAAAGACACAGCAGTGTCTTTAAAAAAACATCTTCGGATACTCCTGGCATCTTGAGTGATAACGGCGCCGGTCTACCACCGACTCAGGTCCTTGTGTATTTATTTATTAATGATATGAGGTAGGATTAATAGCACTGTGTCTATTTTTGTAGATGTGTACTGTAATACAGACTAGGAGGATGTTCATAGGCGCAGGGTGAATTGTACAAATGAAGTTTCAATGTGGCTAAATTTAAGGTTATGCACCTGGGGATTAATAAGCCACATGCAACATAGTCCTTGTGAGAGTAAATTTAGGAGAGTCCCTGGTGAGAAGGGGTACTAGTAGATCATAATTAAATAACAGCATGCAATGTCAATCAGCTGCCTCTAAAGCCAGCAAGATCTTGGTATGTACCAAAAGTGGTATGGACTCTGTGGATAGGGATTAATATTACCACTGTACAAAGCATTGGTTGAGGCATCGCCTGGAATATGCCATCAGTTCTGGGACGCTCCATAAAAGGATGCCCTTTATCTGGGAGGTACAACAAAGAGCCACAAAAATGACAATAGCATGGAGGGTCCCATCATGGAGGGGAGTATGAGATAATATTAAAACATCTAGATTTATCTAGTCTGGAAAGAGACTACATGATTAATTTATATAAATATATGAAGGTCATACAAAAACAATAGAAAAAGAATCCAAACCAGCAACTGTCTCTTACACGCAGTATAGGGAAGGCAACACTAGAGGTAATGTGGAACGTATTTCCACACAAATCTCTTGCACGTGAGTGATACCGGGTGCACACACGGGTGAAAATTTCTGGCAATATATCAGTCATGTGAGAGATGAAAGAAATACAGGCACTCACCGGTGTAGTTTCTACCTCTTTATTCACATGTGGCCAGCGTAAACGGGAGGGCCGGACATGCTACAGAAGACGACGGGCATTTTCACATAGGTGTGCGTTTCTCAAGCGTGTGACATCTTGAGTAAGGCGAAGTTACGTCTTACGTTGTTCCAGCAGTATCACCATGGGTGATTATAAACAAAAACTAGCAGCACACACATCTAGAAATTCGAGTTGGAATCTCTGTTCTAGAGTTATATTTCAGGTATGACGTGAATGCCTCGAATTATGGGCGGAAACAGCCCACATGATGAAGACATTGGGGAAGATTTATCAAGCAGTCTGAAAGTCAGAATATTCCAGTGCAATGGTAGTAATGCAATGGTGGTAGCAAATGATACACTTCATTGGGTGTTAACATATATGTAACAAATTATATTTTAATTTTCTCCTCAATAACGCAACGGCTTCTCTGGTCATTTCTGTGCATGGGGCTACAACAGAAGGTTCTTGTGATCCATAGGGTCCCATCACCGAAGACACCCACTGATAAGTAATTTAGGCCCATTTGTTCATGGGCCTAACTTGCTTCAATAGAGAACCTTTAAACTAGTTGAAAAAAATTATTGCATGTAAAATAATTAAACACCTGCAATTGCTTTTTAAGAGTTTGGAATCAAAAATAAGGGTGAAAAAGAAAAAATATTAGTCAGGGAGGCAATGTCGATCTGCTTGACGTTTAAAGGGAGGCTACTTTGCATTTTAATAGCATTCTTAAACAGTGCTAAAGCCATCTCTATTAAAGTCATGTATTGATTCCCTGATGAATTACATTTCATACTGCAGTTCTCTATTGTGTGCTTATTCAACTCTCTAGCTGCAAGGGAATGAGGCTTCCAGAAAAGATAATAGAAAGTGTCCCCACTGGCTGAAAAAGGTTATTGCAGGGCTTCTTTTCTGTATTTTTCTCATTAACATCTCTTCAGTTTAACTTTAACTCCCAGCAAAGGATAACGTTGAATTTTCATGAGTTTCAAAAAAAAAAATTCTCACCAGTTTTGTGCTTGTTACTCTAGATTCTGCATACTTAAAAGGTACATTTAAAGGATGCTCCTGTGTCACTTGGAGAGTTAACAATGATGTCAATCTATCTTCAGAAATAAACTTAATTTAATTGTTTTTATTATAAGCATATTGTTAAATTCCACCTTTGAAAATTTTTTTGTTTATCTAGTTGCTTATAAAAGGCACACACTTACTTTATGCTATCAGCTCCGGCCCCCACCAGCTGTATGTTAAAAAAATCATATTCCAAGAAAACCTCTGAAATAAATCATATGTGGAGTGGACTATGTGGTCACAGAATGAAAATTATAATGGCAAAATGCAGCCACGGGATAAACCAAATCATAAACACCCACGTTCAGAGGCGTTTACCCAATTTTATGTATCGATTGGACTCAAGCTACAATACTTTTAGACTTTTCTAATCAGAGAAGTAAAAAGAGTTGAAATTGTGTTCTAGGGCACTGAAAGTCACGTACCTGCCCACCAATGGGGGATTACGCATATAGGCGTGTGCCCGGGGCCTTTGGATCTCCAGCAGCCTCCTGGCCGCCCAAACCCTAATAGTAAAGATTTACCATACCAGCCCTCTGGTATATGTAAGTACCACAGCAGACACGTCCCATGCCTCAGCAATGCCGCTGAAACCACACACAGGTCCGTGCAGGGCTACATTAAGAGGAAAGGAATAATTCAGACGGCATCAGTTAAAAATCTCTGAAGCCAGGAAGACGAAACCAACCTATGTGTGTTCACAAGCCAAAAGGGTTCAGTGAAAAGTTACTGAGTGAAATCATTCATTTTGTGTCCTGTGTGCATGAGCAGCTATGAAGCCCTCCCGAGTGTGTCTCTAATACACATACAGACCCCCACCCCACACTGTCCCCACCAGTGCATTTCTGTAATATATGTATGTAATGAGCTTCCGCGGTGGGCGAACGAATGTATTCAGAGGTTCTGCAGAGGCTGGCATGTGTACTGGGAGATTGGCAGTGGCTGGCGCTTTTGTGGAGGTTCTGCAGCTGGTGCGTGTCTTTAAATGCATTTCAAGCACATGATAATAACTGCATTTAGCCTTATACAACATGTGCTGTAATTCTTGTAGCGATGCAAGGTCAAAACATATATATACACATTGGGAGGAGTTACTCTTCATCCACTTTAAACAAAAACTTAAGCACAATGGGGCAGATTTATCAAGTGTCTGAAAGTCAGAATATTTCTAATTGCCCATGGCAACCAATCACAGCTCAACTTTCATTTTACCAGTGCTCATGAATATTTTAAAGGGGAGCTGTGATTGGTTGCCATAGGCAACTAGAAATATTCTGACTTTCAGACAGCTTGATAAATCTGCCCCAATGTGTTAACCTGGCCTTACACACCCACCTGATTTTTCTTAATAGCATTCAGGCAACCTCAGGGGCCATTATCAATTTTGAAAAAGGATGGGGGAGAGGAACGATCCATCCACAATAAAAGAGGACAGGGGACATGAAAAGGACATACTCGGGCGCAGGGGACAAGGTCTTCTGTGTTCTTCCAGTCTTTAATCTTCCTGCCTTCTCCTCTGACTACAGAACCAGTGGGTTATACATTACACAGAGGGGAAGCTGCTGTGTGGAATAACAGCAGTCTGCAGTAAAGCTCAGAGAGTTGGCTGTCGCAGAGCAGCCTGCCGGGCCCCACTCTGTGCCGGGCCATAGCAGCCTCTAAGACTGCTATTGCAGTAGTTCTGCCACTGGTAACAAGTCATGTTACATGGCCACTAAATTTTCAATAACTTTCTATAAAACATTGCAAGTGAATTCAAGCAAGAAACACATCTTACAGAGAAAAGTGCAACTTCTTCTATTACTTTGTCTTATCATGCTCTCTGTCCTATCATAGTTTTTTTTATTTCAGTGGTGAATTTTTGAGACATTTGGCAGCTCTTTTTTGCACCTTTGTATGATCATGTTTCTATTGTGATACATGTTCAGTTTTTCCTATCCTGGCAGGCGCAAAATCCACAGGGACGCAAGCCAAGTGAGGGGTTTATATGCAGGAGTGTAAACTACTGTAAATTTTGGATTTGAGGATGTGTCCTGCAGTTTTAAGCACTCTAGTCACACTTCAGGGAGATGACGGCATATGAGGCTGCTGTCACAAATGGCGGCTTATTTACTTAGGTCCAGCGGTCGCATTTCCGTCGGGTTTCCCGACGTTTTCGAAGATCGCGCTGGGGATTGCGTTGCACGGGATCGGATTGTGTCGCAATTGCCCCAGCTGTCACGCGACTCAAATCGGGGGGGAGCCGATGGACGATCCTACGGATTCGGACAACGTTCCGGATTTAACATTTAAAATTGGGTCGCAAGCCAAGCACTACATTCACTGGGAAGAAGAAGGTGAACTCCGGCAGACTTGATCAGGGACGCAACACATGCGGGATATCGGGCGCATGCTGGTAGTGAATCCCAGCAGACTTCATCCTCTCGGACATTCCGGATCAGGGATCACGCATGGATGGGGTAAGTAATGTGCCCATGGTGTATTGGTGAGGTCAAACGTTGCATTTTGATTGCGTTTTGAAACAGCTGAGGAGAGGTGATTTGTCACGTTTACATTGCATTTTGCAAACGCAAATGTTCACAGTAATGTAATTAGAGAAATCACCTCTCCTCAGCTGTTGTAATGTGTTTCAAAATGCAATCAAAACGCCACGTGTGACCTCACTCTTAGAAGTAACCAATACATTTTAAAAAAATATATAAATGCAAAAATGTGTGAATTTTCCAAAAACAGGTTACTTACTATGTAAAATTTTAAACATTTAAAGCATGTGAAATAATTCCAATTTACATGTTAAAACAGGGTTCATGAAAAAAAAATCCTTCCTTTGCACCTGCCCTGGACCAGGTGCAAATTGGCGCCCAAAATAGTTGCAAAAAAAAGCAAAAAAGTGATACATAAGTGAAAAGTTGCACAGAACATCTGGAAACTAAGACACATAAGGCACACTGCACAAGGTGCAGAGCAAGGGGTACAGCAAAAGTTGCAGTGAAACAAAGTCACAAAAATTAGACAATTTGACTAGCAGAAATAAAGATACATGTCCCATATCTGCTTTAACACTGACAATTCTGCTTAACTCCTTTGCAGATGGACAGAATATCACCAAGTTATTAGATTAAATAGAAGCTCTATAAGAAGAAACTGAGGAGTCAGCAGAATTAGACCTCCGCCCACTGGCACCTGGGGATTGCAAAACACCAAATAGACTAAAAAGAAAAAAGAAAAATCCTATAACAGAAAATTTCAAGTCACATCATGTCCAGTATCATTTTTCATAAACACACTGGAATACTAATTTCTGTAAAGCTTTGATGATGGCGCGTTTTAGTCCTTGGTTACCCTATTCAGTTATCTTTACACAGAACATAAAAATTCAGAAGACCTATATGATCACTCATTGATTCATTAATTGGTTTGCTTCAGTAAAGGATTACATAAAAAGTTAATTCTTTCTTTCCATTACACCACCAATTAGATGATGTTCTCATTTACAGAAATCTATTAAAGAACATAGCATCTTAATGACTTATCATCTGAATTGTAGATAAAATATACCATCTAAATTCAACCTAGAATGTTACACTTAATGGTAATATAAGCTCAATTTTATTAAGGAGATGTGCCAAAAAAAATCAGTTTTACTTCATGAGATTTTATAAGGTCTAATGTTATTTTATGCAGACTTGTTGCTCATAGCAATACTGAAAGGTTTTACTACTAAAAAGTAAAAAAGACAGATCAGAAACCCATAATTGACTTAAAGTTTCCTTTGGTATGATACATGGACCAATACCTCACTCATGTGACATTTTATCACATCATGATTCAGCAGTTAGTTCTCCTCTGAAACTATACATCCTGGATGGAATTGCAGCTCTCCTCTCACCAAGGCCTCATTCAGACGATCATGTGCTCGCCCATCATGGAGCTGCTCACCTCTCCCCTCTCTATAATTTGCGCCCCACAACCTTTCTTATGGCCAAAGATAGAGAAAACTCTATCTTTTTTGTAGGCACAGCACAGAACAGTGAGTACACATTGTGCTCACCTTACCGAACCCAGGCAACATAGCCGATTATGGGAAAGTACATCCCTCCGATGGTTGTGTGCATTTGGCCTAAGCTTGCTGCAATGCTGCAAATCAGTACTGATGTTCTGTCAAGAAGCCCCTGCTGAAAAAGATGTAGACCAAATAAACTTTCAATCTACAATACCATCAGCACAGACAAAGTAGAAATAGTACAGTAGAAGTTATGCAACCACTTGGGAGACCACAAAACAGTAAAAAGGGAAGAATGTAAGTAATGTTGCAGTTTTGAGGACAGGGGTTAAATAATAGGATTTTGACACCAGAATACCCCCTTTAACTCTTCCCTGACCACCCACTGGACTGACACATTAGCTGGTGTGGTCCCTGATTCTGCAGCAACGTCGGATACAGCCAGAAACCCTAGGGCAGTGGTGGCAAACCTATGGCACTGGTGCCAGAGGTGGCACTTAGAGCCCTCTCTATGGGCACCCGTACAATCACCCGAGCACAGAGTTCGCCAGACAGGACTCGTGCTGATTGAATTTGTGCTGCTAATTAAATTCAGTTCTCTGCAGCGCTCTTGACAATGGATGTCCCTCTGCCCTCCACACTGATTGATGCCCTCCAGTAATTGAGTCCCCAAAGCCTCCCAGCAATCGATGTCCTTCCCAACTCCTTCAAAACGGATATCCCCCCAAGCCCCAACAATGGATGCATCCCAGCTCCACAGAAATTGTTGTCCCCATCCCCAGCAATGGATGTGCCCATAGACCCCCAGCAATTGATGTCTCCCACAAATCCCCAGAAATGAATGTTCCATTACCCCATAGCAATGGATGTCATATGTAGCCCCCCATAAATTAATATTCCACCCCAGCCCCCCCCCCCCAGAGCAATAGATGTCGTCCACACTCCCTCATAAATTGATATTCCCCAATTCCCACACCCCCGAGGAACAGATTTCCCCCAAAAGCCCCTCTCAGCAATTGATGTTACCCTCAGCCCAACTCCCAGCAATGGATGTCCCCATAGATCTCAGCAATTAATGTGCCCCCCCTCTCAGCAATTGAAGTGTCCCAAACCCCCCCCCCCATGTTCCCATTACTCTAAGAAACGGATGTCATCCACAGCCTATCATTAGCTCCCCAGTATTGATACCCCCCCACCAGCAATGGATACCCCCCCCCCCAGCAATGGTTCATCCACCCACAGGAATAATTGATGTCCCCACAGCTCTCCAACAAATGATGCCCCCTGGTCATTAAATGTCCCCAAGAAAATTATCCCCCCAGCAAACTTCCTACACTGTGAATAAAAAAAAAACCTATGCTCACAACTTCCTTCTACCTCTCTCTTCGGTGTGCAGGACAAGTCACGGTGATGTCTCCAGCTCCTAGCACTGTAGTTAGCTGGTAGAAACAGGGGACCTGCTTTAATTACGTTGCCTTGTTTCCTGCCATTTGTAGTGACGTATGGTGCTGATGGGTCCGTTCTCCACTGCAGCACTCGCCTTTATCTGCGTCTGGAAGGGATGCAGATAGAAGTAAGAGTGGGGAGAGGACCTGGACAGTGGGGGCTCAGGCCAAAAGATCTGGGGCACAATTTTGATGTAGGATATTGTGTTTCTTTGTTTTTCTGGTGTTGTATCCCAGAAAATAGTTACCATAGCTGCAGTCCATGCTTTTTAAAGATATGTCTTGTGTATATGTCTGTGATTGTAATTGTAATGGTGTATGCATGTTGTATACAAATTACAATTTGGTAGCACTGTAAAGTGTATAAGTGATGCATGCCAGCGCATTTTCCTTCTGTTTTTCATTCTAACCCTATCCTTGCACTAAAAGTTTAGTTATCACTCCTAAGTCAATGAATTGCTAGGAAAGAATTTAGCTGCTTCACAACTTATGCTCCTCTCTCTAGAAGGGCAGAGTACAGGTTATGCCCTTTTTACCACCTTAAAAAAAATATAAGTTAAAGAGGACCCGTCACCCCCGAAAAATACCCCCACCAAATTAGTTCCCCATAATCCTGTCCCCAGCCCCTTTATCTTTATTGAATTTTTATTAAAATATGTGTGCGCATTCTTATCAAATAAGAGGTTGGATTGTCGTACAGGTCCCCGGGCAGTCGGCCGTATTCATGAGGGGGCCGGCCGACACAACCCCTCCACGCCCTTTTCAGTCAGGGACCTGTAAGAATCGCCGGAGTTTCCTGGATACACTTTAATTATCCATAAGGAAGTGTAGTCCTGTCTGAAATAAAATGAAATGAAAAAATGAAAATAAAAACAAAACCCCCTGTGTTCTGGGCAGTAGCTCTTCTCCCCCTGATCTACTGGTGATTCTGACCATTGCTTGTCGACAAACTCTGGGATAAGTTTACTTTTACTTGCTACCTGAACCCAGCCCTGCCTCTCCATTTTTGAGTCATTGGGGCAGATTTACTTAACCGGTCCATTCGCGATCCAGCGGCACGTTCTCAGTCGAGGATTCGGGTCTTCCAACGATTCACTAAGGTAGTGCGCCCGATGTCCACCAGGTGTTGCTGCTGCGCCACTGTGTCGAGTGTCCCCGATTTCCGTCACATGCATGCCGGCGCCGATGCGCCACAATCCGATCGCGTGCGCCAAAAACCTGGGGCAACTCGGAGCAAATCGGTAATTTTCAGGCAAACCGGCGAAAAAACGCGATTCGGGCCCTTAGTAAATTTCCCCCATTATGAATTGCAAAGTTTTTGTATAGCTTCAGAGCTTCTCTCAACCTGTTGTACAAACTGAACTTGGTTTGCTGCATTGCTTTACTTCAATCAGTGCCTCCTGTTACAATTATTAAGCCTGGACTTTTCTTAGACTGTATTTGCTTTAGTAAACCCCAGATTAACAGACTGCCTCAGCGACTTGACTCCTAACATTGTTGTGTGCAATGGCCTAAACCTAAATGGGTATGTGCTGGGGTTGTGCAACATGCACTTGATAAATGGTGGATGGGACATAGCTGCATCCAAGCAAAATACATTCGCTTGCTGTTTGATTTGGTCATTTCCATTATGCATATAAAGATTGAAAACTTCTTCAAGTCTAAGAGAGGACAAGCAGTGTGGTATATACAGAATACAGTCTATGAATAACATATAATTTTGCTTAGAAAATGTAAACCCTAAGGTTTATCCTCATGACATTATATAGGATTCTAGGATCTACAATATAACACCTGGGGAAAGCTAGCAGTGGGCTAAATTCAGTTTAGGGTGACTGAGATAAGCTTTAGGGTGCTACTTGACACTAAGCGCAGCTATAACCCTTTGGGTGGAGTCCATTAAAATGTCACAGGCTGCGGCAGTGCATAGATTGACTACACTAGTCTAGTGCTGCACCAGATTCATCATTGTGATGACTGTCCGTTTTCACTTTTAAATTTGCTTGCAGGTGGTCTAAATTGTGGGCCACAACATGGCCCACCAGCTTTTTTTTTTTAGTGCACTGACAATTCCCTGTCTGGTTATGCCTCCTTTCCCATGAGACCATGCACTCTTGGTAGAGGCCAAGCCCCTTTGTTGGACGAGTCAGAAAAGTGCCAAAAAATAATGCATATGCATACATTGTCTTGGTGGTCTGTGGTAATAGCAAAACCTTGGGGCCATTGAACATATGAGAGTTTGGTCCTACAAACTTTGTTCAGCTCATGGCCGATACATCATGGCAGTTTAGTTTAGGTTTTGTTATTTAATTTTATATAGGTCATAATTGTGAAAATTGTCTTGAAACATTTGGCAATGTAAGCTTTAATCAGTTTTTTATCCCCAGTAAACACTAAAAAAAATCATGTAATGATGTACTACGATGTCCACTGTTTTAAAGTGGCAAAATAATTCACATCAGTGTGTAAATGTCAACTCCATTAATATGTTCCTGTTTAATGAACTTAAATGATTTTGTACTTTCAGAGATATAAAATTCATGAGGTTTTTATAGCTTCTTATGATTACCGAAAAAGAGGAAATGCATCAACAAGGCAGAAAACATAATTTCTAGGTTACAGATTACTGAATCTCCTTTTTAGAGGCTTATGCCTTAACAAATCCTTACTGTTATTAATATTAAATCTAAATATCACATTATCCTACACAATAAGACGATTTTAATGTTATATGGAACACAGACAGATGTTTCTCTTGGCACTAAGTGGCATCTGTCCCCCTTAGGCCCACATGGTAAAAGTGGGGGTTCTAAGTGGGTTGAACTTTACAGGATTTCACACAGATAACAACAAAATAGTTGCTCTTTTAGTCTCTATCAGATGACTACATTTTTGTTCTTATTTTGATCAATTAGAAGTCTATAGATAATTGTAAATGGACAGGTTTCTTTGTGCTGATGTTCAGGCCCCATGCATAGAGAGAAACTGTACTGAAAATGGTAAAACTCTGATTTAAAAAGAAAACATTTTAAAAGGATTACACTGATAGTATTGTACCATAAGGCTTGATTTACATGTGGTTTTAATGCATTATTTTAAAATCATGGTGTGTATAAAAAGAAGAAAGAGTGTAAAGGAGAAAGCAATGTCACATTTTGTATCTTCTTAACATAAACTTTTACTAGTAAATCCAACACTCCAGGCAAAGCTAAAACTATGTTGAGTGCTCTACCTTAGTGGGGCATACATGACTCATGGTTTCATCCTTTGGTGATACCTTTGTCAGGGTGCCTTGCACGAGGTGCGAGAGAATCCATCTTAATTTTTCCATTTTTTTCCTCTTATCTTCCTATTTGCTATGAATCATATGCCTATTCAGAGTATAATATTGGAAGATAGCACCAATGTCTGTCTCTGTATGCTGGGAAGACTTTATATTCTCATGAGTAAAGTAAGAGCCCTTAAGGGATTTTTCCATGGATTCAAGTTAGGCCCTATCCACAGGATAGAGCCTGACTTGCTGATTGGTGGGGGTCTCAGTGATGAGAACCCCACAGATCACGAAAACGAGGGGTCCGATAGTCAAACCCCTCGTTGCTCCAGGAGAGTAATGGAGCAGACGGCTGCACATGACCGTTCTGCTCCATACATCTCAATGGAACTGACGGACCCCTTCGCTTTCGTGGCCTAATTTGAATTTGTGGGAAAACTCCTTTAAGCATACAATCAGGGAGGCTCAACATATTAGACATTGCGTCAAAAGCCTCATGTAAAAAACCTCATTAGTACACTTTGTAGTTTCATTACCAGCAAATTGCCATGACCCTCTGAATGACATATAGATCCACACTGTAAATTATCAAGCACCCCCAATCTGCTATAAATAAAAAAAAACTGTAACAAACAAACTAAGAGAATAGCATATGAAGAACATAGAAAACATCTGATTCAAATGTGTAAAACCTAGTACAAAAATGTCTGCAATATCTCTTCCATTTGCCATGGAGTTGTTTTAGCAGCATGAGTGCAGACTGAATTTTACACATTGGGGCAGATTTACTTACTCGGTCCTGTCGCGATCCTGCGGTGCGTTGTCTGACGGATTTTGGTCCTGCGCGATTCACGCAGCTTGCACGCCCAAGTTCCTGCATCTGTCGCTTCTGCGCCGAGGTCCGCCGGAGTTCACCTTCTTCTTCCTGGTGCATGTAAGTGTGTGGCTTGCAACACAATTCTTATTGTTAAATCCCACGTGTTGTCCGAATCCGTCGGGTTGCCTGACTGCCTGCCCCCCCCCATTTCTGACCCGTGCAAGCCGGGGCTGATGCGCCAAAATCCTGGGGCAATTAGGCGCACAACGGAAATCGTTGGGAAACCCGAAGGAAATAGTTGCCAAAAAATTGTGTGCAAACATAACTTTAAGTCTCTTTATTTTGTGTTAAGGGACAGTTAAGGATTTTTATCACTCTTATTTACATTTCTTTTTTATACACTGTAACTTTTTGGTGGCTAATACTGACATCAGTAAATACTGAATAAATATTACATTAATAAATATTTATCTGTGGGCGGAAGCAGTATAAACATATTTGTAAAATGCTTTGTTAAGAATCTGCTTTGTTTGTTTTTAAAAAAACACACGTTAAATAACATTAAATAAATAACGTTAACTAAATCCCCGCAATGGGTACTATTTTATAACAGAAGATCTTATCAAGTTCATCTTGTTTTTCCTTACTAGGTGTCATTCCCCCAGACGAAGCCGTTTCCGGGCGAAACACGTGTCGGGGTCTTTGCACACTACCAACGGTCTGTATGTGATCCATTTTTACCTATATGCATACTATGTGGGTTTCCCCCTTACTCAGTGCAATATATACTTTTGTAATTTGTATTAATCATTTTTGTATTATTACTAGCTGCCTTATCCTGGCATGTTAAGGAACCCTTGCTGCTATATGTCATAGTTTACTACTGGGTTTTGTGCAATTCTTTCTGTGTGTTGCCCTACTTCTGTTTGTCATTTAATATATGTATATAATAATAAAATGAAATTAATTTTTAACCACAAGGTTGTCTCTTAAAAGAATTCTATTGGCTATTTCAGTATGTGAGTTGCTTCTTTGGGTGGTTTGTGATCGGTGGCCCACTGACCACACCCCCTTTTTTCCTGTTGGTGTTTATTATTTTTCTTACTAGGTGTCAGTAAAAGTAAGAGACGGGGAGAAAACAATTTCTGTTAGATAGTAACGTTGATTGACTACTATAGTCAGGGAGAGAGCAGACAGGGCTAAAACTCAGTGCTCCAATCTGTGTAAACCAACACAGGGAGAGCAATAATAAAACCCTAGTCTGACTGGAATATGGATCTTCATTATCAACAGAGATATAACAGACCAATGGTCTCTTTACAGCCTATTTCTTTACTAACTAAAGAAATGCACCGATAAAGCATTTCACCCCATCTATGAGAGAGTGGTGCCTCTGCACTAATCTCCCTCTCACTGCTGTTCCGATTGTAAATCCTAAATCCTACACACTGTAGAACGAAGCTGACCAAACTTCTGATGGAAATCTCCTTCAGCCCGCATCATAGCTTCTTCATCAATGTACACAGCAGGCCTTCTGGATGCTAGGAAGTATTGGACTTTTCGGAGACTCCAACCGATCACATACATGAGAAAACCGCAGACTGCAGCCGTAGATCTACCAACTCCTGCATTGCAGTGAACGTAAACAGTGTGGCCATTTTCCAGAAGTCCAAATAAGAGATATACAGCTTGTGGCAACACCCGGACTCTACCTATAAGAGGAGCAAAAAAACAAATATAAAAACAGTATTACAAAGTACAGACGGTCCCCTACTTAAGGACACCCAACTTACAGACGACCCCAAAAGACGGACCCCTCTGCCCACTGTAACCTCTGGTGAAGCTCTCTGAATTAATTACTTTAGTCCCAGACTGCAATGATCAGCTGAAAGGTGTCTATAATCAAGCTTTATTGATAATCCTAGGTCCAATTATAGTAATTGTCACTGCGGCTAAAAAAAAATTTCTGGAGTTACAATTATAAAATATACAGTTCCAACTTACATACAAATTCAACTTAAGAACAAACCTATGGAACCTATCTTGTATGTAACCCGGGGACTGCCGGTATGTCAAATCACTTGTATAACAGCGTTTGTAACCATAATTCTTTACGTCAGATAAAAGTATTTTGTAGCTCGTATTCGATGTTACTGTTGCTTTCCTTTCATTTTTGAATTTTAAACTTAGATTTCAGATTTTGCAGTCTACTGGAAAGGGGTTTTAATTTTAGTCTACAATAAATATCAGGTTATGATTTGTGACTCCAGTCTTAGCTCTACAGGAACCCTGCTGCACTGTATCAACTTACTGCTATACTAAACAGAAGTCAATATATTCTTTGTAGCCAGTCAGTTTAATTGTGATAAATTCAGCAAGTTACTCCATGCTAGCTATAAACTTCATATTTCTTCTTCATGCAAGTCAGTAACTCATGTTTTACAGTATAGAATCCTTCATTCATCTTTAAAGTTTTCACTTAATTTTTTAATCTTATTATTTTGTTATCGCCAAGTAACTTAAATTAAAAAAAACTTTAAAATCGGCTTGTTATGTGCAGTTATCAAATATATGCATCATTAGTGTATAAACTCAAGAAACATTATCATAATATTATTGGTAATACTGACACAGAAAAAAAATGTTCTTGATCCTCGCTCTGATATGTTTTTTATCTTCTTACAATATTAAAAGTCATGTTTCCATAACCTGGGAAATGAGGTAAATTGCTCTAAATAAAAGTAATTTATTCTTGATGTTTAATGGCACATACCTGTGAGACAAAATGTTCAGGAAGAATGATCGATGATGGCATTGATTTCTATTTCATTTGCTCATTAGGAAAGATTGAAGAAAGCTAATATGTTTTCATGTCTTTGTCACTGTGAGTTCCAGCTTAATTTACTAGTATACAATAGCTCTGCAACCGTGCTTACTCTTAAAGCCTTGTATTCTAAGATACTGTACAATGTAAATAACTTTTATGTGTTATACACGTTGTGAAAGACAGGTCCTACTGTAAATTATTCAGTTTTTCTTATGGATCTACAATATGATATATGGAGCGCTCCTAGGAATCTTTGGAAAATCTGATGGCTTGTTTAGAGGAAATGGCCACTATTAGTCACAATAACCTTTGCAATTTACTAAATGACAGAAATGTCCCTGCTGTTTCCTTTGAATATAAGAAAGAAAAATGTGATAATATACAGTGACAATAGACGGTTCTGCCTCATGGCATTTAAGTTACAAAAATATCTGTTAATACAATACCATTATTCACATTCTGAAAAAAAGTGATACCATAAATGTCCCTATGTCTTCACCATGAATTTATAGTCAGACTGGTGATCACTTTATGGCTGCCCAAGTTAAAGAATTCCATATGTATGGATACAACTGGGCTGGGGAGAAACAAATACTCTGTTCCACTTGGCTAAAATACTGCTAATGGATTAACATTATATGTCCAAAAATATATATTCCCAGATTGTTTTTTAAAAGGAAATCTATGATCAAAATCCATCATGATAAACCAGGGACAATTACCCATAGATCCAGGCACTGTGACTGTGGTTATCTTCTTATATTTGTTATTCATGCCGCCTTCTTTATAAAATCAAGGAGCCATTCCCCCTTCCACTGTGTGCTAAGACTTCCTCTGCTGAATTGAGATTACATCAGGCAGAGTGAGGGGGAAGTGCTGAGGGAGCAGGGGGAGACAGTCAAGTTGAAGTTGATTTCAGAAGGAAGGTGACCATGTATACAAAGATTACTACAGTCATGGTGGCTGGATCTATGAGTAAGTGTCCCTGGTTTATCATACTTAATTTTGATGATAGATTTCCTTTAAACAAACAATCTAGGAATATTTATTTTTGAACATATAATCTTAATCCATTAGCAGTATTCTAACCAAGAGGAATAGAGTATGTGTTTCACTTTCAATTCATTAAATTTGGCGATAAAGTGATTACCAGTCTGACTATAAAATCATGGGGGAACAGTGACTGCACACAATGGGGCTCATTTATTAAGGGCGGAGATGTCTGCGCTGGGATTGTGTAGCACAAAATCGTATTTTGGCCCAGCTGCACTGGCTTCCAAACAACACAAATTGGGGGGCGGGCCATTGGACGATCCGACTGATTAAGACTGAGCGCGGGATTTAACTTTCAAATTGTGTCGCAACCCCAAACACTTACAAGCACCCCGTAAAAGATGGTGAACTCTGTCAGACCTGAGCGGGGAAGCAACACATGCAGGATATCGGGCGCACCATCTTAGTGAATCGTGGTACAGTGCATTATCGATGGACAATGCACTTTCGGTGAACTCCAGTGGACAGGTTAGTAAATGAGCCCCAATGTTTTGCTGTAGTAATAAAACACCCTTATTTCTTCCTGCTTTCTTCTGCCCTGCCTAAAAGAACAGAGAGAACTCAAACACAAGCTGGAGGCAGAGGACACAAATCTGAAATGTTTCACATAGTATTTGAAGTGGGAGTAAAGGGACAGAATGCTTATGTCACTTATCCATCACTTCCTGGCCTTGGTCAGAACTTCCATATTTGAAGCATTCACCATTATTGGGTGTTGCTAAGGGAGAATGATGCTAGGTGTTGTCAGGAATGGAGAGATGGTATTCCCACACAGTAACGATGCTGATACCACTAAACAAGAGGTTGAGTATAAGCTGCACTGGGTGGAATTTCTAGTTCCAACATCTGGAGCAAAAGTTGCACACCCTTGTAAAAGAGGGGAGATACAGGTAAAAGATTCAGAGAATCCTGCTTGTAAATACCTGTTAAACTAGGTACATTTCTTAGAGACCCACAGTGACCCGTTTCAGTTGCCTGAGTTTTTGTGCTTCAGTTTTTGACTCTTTATATACAAAAGTAGCAATAAACTCCGATTTTGTTCAAATTTGCCTGCTAAAACCTTCAGCTCACACTGGAAATATTATGATATTCTTATTTATATAATACCGGAAATCCCTCAGGACACATACCTTCTGTACTCATATCAGGTGTAGGGATCCATATGTATGTCAGTCCGGCTTCATTATACAACCTGAACATGGTGTCTGGGCTCATGGGCTCAGAATACTTATTGCACCCTTTGGAATTGTGGATAACATCCCACTCTGTCTGGAAGTTCAGAACAGCAGTCACTCCTAATTCATGTCTCATCTTGATAGTAATGTGTTCAAGCTGCCGAGGGCAACTTCCAAGCCAGATATTGGGCAGTATTCTAGTTATAAGAAAAAAGCCACATATCTATCAAGAGACAGATATACTCCAACACTGTAAACTTACATTTAATAAACTCAAAAGCAAAATGTTAACTTCTTATAAATCTAATTTATTTTATCAGCTTTTTTTTACAGATCTATAGAATAGTTTTTTTTAACTATGTACACTCAAATTAGGTTGTAAAAGTGCAATAGGATGATAACTTAGTATTTATATTCTAAAACCAGGAATACAATGTATAATGGAAAGAAGGGGCAAAACTAGGAAAGCCTGGGCCCCAAAAATTGTGCCTACCTCTATCTTAGCATGGAAATTACAGGGCGAGATGCCCGCCTCTATCTAAGCATGAAAATTACAGGGTGAGATGTTTATCGCTGCATGCCTGCAGCAATAAAATTACCAATAATTACTCGGCTGCACCTGATATTTAAACAATAGAAAGTACAGCAGCAGACTGGGAAGCAATAATTCACATAAATGTATCTAATTGTGGATTGCCAATTTGTCATTTTACAAAGCTGTATGTGGGCTGAGGGACAAAATGCGAGTCTTACAACTAATTTCCTCCCCCGTCATGGCCCTGCTCACTTGAGTATAAGCCACTTTTTCAGCAAAGAACATTAAGGAGGCTGAAAACCAGTTATTTTCTAATTTGTCAAGAAAATTTCAGATTCAACTATTTTAGAAGCCCATTCAGTTATTAGAAACTCCCCACAAATGACCTACTTTTTAAACCTACACTCCTAAAACTATTCAAAACATCCTTTGGAAAGTTTGTTAACCCTTTAAGCATCTCGCATAACATACATAAAATGGAGGTTCTATATGGAATTTTCAAATTTTGACAATAAAATGTTTATATAGCCGTAAAATGTACATGTTCATGTTGGATAAATGGAATATCTTAGATGTTGTTGTGCAGTTTCTTATGAGTATAGTGATATCTTACCTGTTTATGTAAAACACTTTTTGGGCCCATAAGAGGCACAGAAGGAAAGGAGCGCCATACAGCTTTTGGAGATTGGTAAATTTGATTCCAGGTGCCATAACATATTGGAACAGTTCTTGAGGTACAAGAACTGTGGAAACCCCCACAAATTATGACATTTTTGAAACTGCCCCGCCCAAAGAATTTACCACAGGTATAGTTACCATTTTACCATCACAGATTAGTATTGGCTCATATGAGTGAAAATTGTTTTTACAAAAACATTACTTTGCCCCACAAATTCTTTCATAAGGGGTTAAAGAAAAAAAGGTACTCCATAGTTACCCAGTTTCTGTAGAATGCAGTAATATCAGACAATTGGTCACATACTGTTGTAGGGGCGTACCGTGTGGTTCAGGAGGGAAGGGGCGCCAATCAGTTTTTGGAGGAGAGATTTTGGAGCAGTCAGGTGCCCTGTCGTATTTGCTGAGCCCCTAAGATAGTAGGACAGTATATAAAACCCAAAGAGTGACCCTATATTGTAAACTAAACCCCTCACGTAACACAGTAACACAATTTTTTGGGGTTGTAATACCCCATAGATTATATTTTATTGACTTTTTAGGGGGGATTGAAAAAAAAATCTATTCTGTAAATTATTTTAAAATTTAGGTAAAATCTTTTTTGTTTTATATACCGTATTCCATAGATATCATGTTACTTATATTCTATGGGTAATTACAATTATGCTTGAGTCGCTTTGGCGGAAAAAAAAAACTCATTTGGAGAGAGAAATCACTTGTTTTTTGCATTGCTATGTTCTAAAAGGTATAATAGTTTTATTTTTTTGTTGATTGAATTAATGTTTTTAGGGCTTATTTTTTGTGGGAAGAGTTGTACTTTTTGGGGATAAATGTGACTTTTTATTGCATTTTTTCTTTGGTGTGATGTGCCAGAAATATCATTTTTGGCATTTGTTTTTTATTTTTTCACAGTGTTCACCGTACATGGTAACACCTAATATGTGGGGATTTTTGTGATGATTTTCACTTGATGGTTGGCAGTGTATTATAACACGCAAAGATCGCAATCCGTGCCATCTCCTTGACACACCACAACAATGCCATGCTAACTAAGAGGGGTTAAATGCAGTTAAAAAGTTGACAGCAGGTGTGCTGAAACAAAAAACGACACCACTTGCTTTTAGTAAGTAGCAACATGCATTTTGACTTTTAACCTTGTAATGACCACGGTATCTGCTTGCAAAGCCATTCTAAGGCGCTGCATCAGTAGATGATTGCAGGACATCGGGTTCTGCTGGTGGCGGTACTGGGGTATTTAATCAGAATCAAAAAAGCTTAGATCCTGAGTGTTTAACCCCTTAGGCCCCTTCTCCACTGGCGTTTTTCACGCGCGAGTTCTGCGCGTGCATTTGACGCGCAGAACTTGCATTGCACTCTGTCCCATTGTATTCAATGGGTCTTTCTTCATTTGCGTGGTTTTGCACGCGTCGTGCTTGCGTTCGTTTGCACGCGCGTCTAAAATGCACGCATGCTCTATTTTTGGCGATTCACGCGCATCATTTTTCACGCCCCATTCAGTCTATGGGGACGTTACAAAACGCATTGCACTCGCAAACCTTGCAAGTGCCAGTGCGGTGCAATGCTTTTAAACGTAGGGTTGCAGGTGACCATTATACAAGTATTGCCCCTGCTGCGACGAACGATCATTCATTAATAAAAACACATGAAGAACAGTGAGAATAGAAATAAAACTGAACACAGTGAACACAGTGAATACAGACATTTAAGAGAAAAAAACACAGTGCAGAACAGTGCAAATAATTAAGATGTTCCACATCTGCTTACTTGTCGGGAGATCCCGCGGCGGCGGTGCGACACAAATAGCATGTGAAGAACCATATCTATGTGTGTAAAGAACACATTTGCAGTGTTTCCATGACATCTGCAATGTCTTCTCACACATATATATTGTTTCTTCACATCTATTTTGTCGACACCGCTCCGCGCGTATCGAACCGACAAGTAAGCAGATGTGCCGACATCTGTAATCTATTCTGCACTGTGTTTGCACTGGTTTTTCTCTTAAAGAGCCTGTGATCACTGTGTTTCACGTTTCACTGTTTTTATTCTATTCTTCAATGTCTTCACATCTGCTAACGTTGTCGGAGATAATATACGCAGCGCGGCAGGACAGTGAGAATAGACGCAGATGTTGCAACTTATCAGAAGACATATTGTTCAATTAAAATAAACATTTTATTCCCGACCCTTGGTCCCTTTGAAAAAGTCCCATTGACTAAAAAAAACGCGCGTGCAAAACGCACCGAAAACGAAAAAAACGCGAACAAAAGAAGAACAAAACCAGAAAAAACGGTCAGTTTTTCACCATTGCACCTGTACGTGAAACGCACAGCTAGTGCAAAGGCCTTAACACTCAGTCAAATGGAGAGCAGTGTCTAAGTGGCTTCAGAGAGAGTGATACTTTTTTTTATCTATACTATCTACACTCACCGGCCACTTTATTAGGTACACCATGCTAGTAACGGGTTGTGACCCCCTTTTGCCTTCAGAACTGCCTCAATTCTTGTGGACAGATTCAACAAGGTCTGGAAGCATCCCTCAGAGATTTTGGTCCATATTGACTGATGGCATCACACAGTTGCCGCAATTTATCGGCTGCACATCCATGATGCGAATCTCCCGTTCACCACCATCCCAAATGCCTATTGGATTGGATCTGTGACTGTGAGGGCCATTTGAGTACAGTGAACTCATTGTCATGTTCAAGAAACCATCTGAGATGATTCCAGCTTTATGACATGCGCATTATCCTGCTAAAGTAGCCTCAGATGTTGTTACATTGTGGTCATAAAGGGATGGACGGGTCAGCAACAATACTCGGTAGGCGTGGCGTGGCAACGATGCTCAATTGGTACCAAGGGGCCCAAAGAGTGCCAAGAAAATATTCCCCACACCATGACACCACCACCACCAGCCTAACCGTTGATACAGACAGGAGGATCCATGCAATCATTGTTGACGCCAATTCTGACCCTACCATCCGAATGTCGCAGCAGAAATTGAGACTCATCAGGACCAGGCAACGTTTTTTTCCAATCTTCTACGTCCATTCGATGACTTGTGGCAAATTGTACGCCTCGTTTCCTGTTCTTAGCTGAAAGGAGTGGCACCGGTGTGGTCTTCTGCTGCTGTGCCCATCTGCCTCAAAGTTCGACGTACTTCTCGCGTTCAGAGATGCTCTTCTGCCTCCCCTTGGTTGTAACGGGTGGCGATTTGAGTCACTGTTTGCCTATCTATCAGCTCGAACCAGTCCCTCCCATTCTCCTCTGACCACTGGCATCAACAAGGCATTTCCGCCCACAGAACTGCCACTCACTGGATGTTTTTCTTTTTTCAGACCATTCTCTGTAAACCCTGAGAGATGGTTGTGCGTGAAAATCCCAGTAATCAGCAGTTTCTGAAATATCAGACCAGCCCTTCTGGCACCAACAACCATCCAACGTTCAAAGGCACGTAAATCACCTTTTTCTTCCCATACTGATGCTCGGTTTGAACTGCAGGAGATTGTCTTGACCATGTCTACATGCCTATATGCACCGAGTTGGCCGCATGTGATTGGCTGATTAAATTAAGTGTTAACGAGCAGTGGAGCAGGTGTACCTAATAAAGTGGCCGGTGAGTGTATATCTATACTTATATTTCCTTATAGTCTTCTCCAGTTGTAAGGGTTCAGATTAGAGAATCTGATCCCTTCAACATCCATAGAGGCACTAGGGCAGTGATGGCGAACCTTTTAGAGACCAAGTGCCCAAACTGCAAACCAAAGTCTACGCTTATCATTGCAGAGTGCCAACCGGCTATTGAGCCATAATTAACCGACAATCCCCCTCTATAAGGGACATAATAAAGTAGTATCATGATAAATACCACCATACGATAATAAACAGACCATATCACTAATAATATCACTAAGCAGGAGCAAATACAGTGAGGAGCACTACCCCCCACCATCCACTGAGGACCACGCATACCCCACCCCTCCCTGAGGTAGCACTACCCCCATCCACTGAGGACACTACCCCCATCCACTGAGGAGCACTACCCCCCACCCTGAGGAGCACTACCCCCATCCACTGAGGAGCACTACCCCCATCCCTGAGGAACACTACCCCAAACACACCCCCATCCACTGAGGAACACTACCCCCTCCACTGAGAAACACTACCCATCCACAGGATCACTACCCCAACTCCAGTGATGGACACTACCCTCCATCCAGTGAGGGACACTACCCCATCCACGTGAGGGACACTACCTCCATCCAGTGAGGACACTACCATACCCCCTCCACTGAGGAACACTACCCCCATCCACTGAGAACACTACCCCCACCACTCGACTACCTCCCACCCTGAGGAGCACTACCCCCATCCAGTGAGGATCACTACCCCCATCCAGTGAGGATCACTACCCCCATCCAGTGAGGGACACTACCTCCATCCAGTGAGGGACACTACCTCCATCCAGTGAGGAACACTACCCCCGCCAGCCAGTGGACACTACCCCCAGCGTGAGAACACTACCCCCATCCAGTGATGACCTACCCCATCCATGAGATCACTACCCCCATCCAGTGAGGACACTACCTCCTCCAGAGGACACTCCACCACCCCTCCAGTGAGGGACACTACCTCCATCCAGTGAGGACACTACCCCATCCACCCTGAGGAACACTGAGGCCTACCCCCTCCACTAGGAACACTACCCACCATCCACTGAGGAGCACTACCCCCATCCAGTGAGGATCACTACCCCCATCCTGAGGATCACACCCCCTACCCCCATCAGTGAGGGACACTACCTCCATCCAGTGAGGGCACTACTCCACCCGAGGACACTTACCAGACATACAGTGAGAACACTACCCCCACCAGTGAGGAACACTACCCCCATACCAGTGAGGATCACTACCCCATCCAGTGAGGATCACTACCTCCCACATCCAGTGAGGGACACTACCTCCATCCAGTGAGGAACACTACCGCCATCGAGTGGGAACACTACCCCCACCGTGAGGAACACTACCCCCAGCCAGTGAGGAACACTACCCCGCCAGTGAGGAACCTACCCCCATCCAGTGAGAACACTACACACCCATCAGTGAGAACCTACCCCTACCAGTGAGCCTCCCATCCCAGTGAAGGAACACTACCCCAAGCCAGTGAGGACACTACCCCAATACAGTGAGGAACCTACCCACCAGCCAGTGAGGATCACTACCCCCATCCAGTGAGGACACACCCCCCCAGTGAGGGACACTACCTCTCCTCCATGAGGACACTACCCATCCAGGTGGAGGGACACTACCTCCATCCAGTGAGGGACACTACCTCCATCCATGGGGACACTACCTCCATCCGTGAGGGACATACCCTCCATCCAGTGAGGAACACTACCTCCATCAGTGAGGAAATACTACCCCCATTACAGTGAGTAACACTACCCACCACCCCATCAGTGAGGATCACTACCCCCTCCAGTGAGGGGACACTACCTCCATCCAGTGAGGGACACTACCACCTCCATCCAGTGAGGGACACTACCTCCTACCGTGAGGATCACTACCCCAGCCAGAGGGACACTACCCCATACCACCCGCAGTGAGGAACCTACCACCACCAGTAGATCACTTAACCCCCATCCAGTGAGGTGACAACTAACCTTCCATCCAGTGAGGAACACATACCCTACCCCCATCTAGTGAAGAAGCACTACCACCCCATCCAGTGAGGAGCACTACCGCCTCTAGTGAAGAGCACTAAACCCCCCAGCCAGTGAGGAGCACTACCCCATCTAGTGAAGAAGCCTACCCCCAGCCAGTGAGGAGCACTACCCCCATCTAGTGAAGAGCACTACCCCCATACAGTGACCAAATATCAGGGGCTATGAAGGATTGTTGAATTCAATTTGGAGGGGGGCAAACTGACATGCGTGTCAGTGAGGCCGTGTAGTGCACCCTGGCATTCACTGGCAGCATGGCACAGCAACAAGGGATCCAGCCAGGGGGCAATACATGTGGCCATGGGAAGACTAAAGGGCATTGGGACACTAAACAATAAGGACCTGTAGTTGTTTAGTGTCCCAAAGCTGCCTCTGCCTGTGAACGCACACAAACAGCTGCTGCTCCATGTACTCACCGGGCGTTGTGTAAGCTCCGGATGTTCTGCTGCCATCATCTCACAGATTCCTCCCGGTGCAGGGGAGAGGGGGAGGGAGTTGAGGGGCGGGGCACTGACCTGCTCTGTTTCTAAGAGCGCACTTGTGAGCACAAGAGCGTCAGATGGCAGTCACTACAGTATGGAGATCACTGAGCTCTCGGCAAGCGGCAGATCTTTCCTGCATTGCCTGAGCTGCAGTGATTAACAGGGAAATGGAACGGGAAGATGGTACGCGTGCCCACAGAGAGGGCTGTGCGTGCCCTCTCTGGCACGCGTGCCATAGGTTCGCCACCACTGCACTAGGGTATTGAACCTCTCTCAAGTCTCTGGGTTAAAGATATCAAATAGTTGGCTATGAAATTAAATCTGCCCGTTTAGGTTGTCAAACTCCTAAATTTTGATTTTCAATCGAAGGATCAGATTCCTTATTTAGGTGTACATCTGGCCAAGTGGATTGATTCATTATATACTGCTAATTATCCCCACCCCACAACCACATTAATGAAGGATCTAACACAAAGGACCCCTTATAACCTATCAAGGTTCAGTAGAATCTATTCTATAAAGACAATCTTGCTTCCAACGCTTTTGTATATATTTGGACTTTGCCTACTCCCCTTAAAACTTTCAAGGACCTTGAACTTTCCAAGGGCCTTCCAATCCCTCGGCTTACTATGTATGCTCGACATTCACAGGGCAGTTTGGGTTATCCATGCCTTCAAAATTACTACTATGCTATTATGCTAGCATTTATTATTATACACTACAATATTGTCTTTCTTTTATCTTAGGTCCAAACTCCTGTTGTGGACAGAGATGGAATCCAGGGTATCTTTTCCACGTCCCCTCACCTCTTATTTTTTCCCCTCCCCTGGTCCTTTGCTCTTTGAAACAGGCATGGTAAGAGACAAACCTTGATATCACCCCAAAAGCCTCTATTTAATTTTGTGGGTAAATCAATTTTTATTGATTTAAATATTAAATATTTGAGCCTTTAGGTGGTGGTCCCTGAACGGTTCCTTAAAAGTGAGACATGAATTGCTGTAAATTAACACAATGGCAGCACTGACAGACAGTCAGTAGAGCAGTGGACATTAATTGCTAACCAAATAACTGGGCTAAGAGACAAAAAATTCTTGTTAAACTTGTTAAATAAAAGGATAAAGTTTTTTTTATCTTTTTTTTGTATACTTCTTTTTCATTATCCTGCCAAACAATTAAAAATTATGTATATATGCTGCATGCTTAAACCACTCTACATGCTTTATGTAACTGATGAAGAGCTCGAAATGTGTTTTACTGAGCAAACCAATAAAGAAGTTTGATCGATACAAAGTTGCTACTTTGAGTGATTCTGGGAACCCCAATCCACTGAAGTTAACAGAGGCTAATGCACACCCCAGTAGCCTTAAAGGGGTATTCTCATCTGGGCATTCACATTCAGTTTCATTAATCTGCCATATATAAACATTTCTTCAATTAGATGTTATAAAAAAAAATGTTCCTGTGTGAAGATAATTTCTCATAAATGTAGTCATTTTGTCCCTTAGAAACAAGACTGCCCCCTGGATATGGCCACCTCTGCAGAGGGATTGCACAAGAACAAAAATTTTTGTACTTGAAATGTCTGGGATTCACTGTCCCACCCACCCTGTGGTAATGATTGCTGAACCAGGCGTCAGGCAGGGCTCTATAACGCATGTCTGGCCACTGCTGCCAGAGTGTGACGTGGTCGTAACCGAGGAAGCTATCTCGTTTCTAAGGGACAACATGGCTTATGTTTATAGGAAATTATCTTCACACAGGAACATTTTTTTAATACATCCAATGAAGAAATGTTTATATATGGAATATTAGTGAGACTGAATTGAATCCCCAGACAATACCCCTTAAGGTTTGATCCCTGAACAGTCTTGCACAAGTAGTTGACCTTAGAGCTAGGAAAGGAGTTTGTCTGTTTGACCTTTTCTGTGAGCAGGTTTTTCTTAAGTGGCAGCAGCTGCAAACTTTTTATCCTCTCTCTTGTCACGGGCACCCCCGCGATCCATACCCCGGATCGCGGGTGCACCCGTGCCGTCCGTTGCGGGCACCCTCGCGATCCATATCGCGGATCGCGGGTGCACCCTGCCGTCCCGTGCACGCTGCCACCAGTGCTGCTCCGGGCACTCACTCTCCTGCCCCGCTCCCGTCGGACTGGGTTCTCGGCGCGGCCCTCCGCTCCCTAGGGGCGCGCGCGCGGCACTGCCTCAAGATTTAAACGGCCAGCGCACAGGTGATAGTATTGGTCATTTTCCTGTTTTGTATAACCCTTTGTTTCCTTTCCATCATCCCTGCGCGATCTTGTGCACTCTTAGCCTTAGAGAAAGCTTCCTAGCGAGTATTGCTGTGTTCCTCGCGTATACCTGTATTCCTGCGTTCCAGTGTATTCCTGTGT
This sequence comes from Engystomops pustulosus, assembly GCA_019512145.1. NCBI lineage: Eukaryota > Metazoa > Chordata > Amphibia > Anura > Leptodactylidae > Engystomops > Engystomops pustulosus. The sequence continues at coordinate 180,033,008 of CM033643.1, forward strand.
GTCCCGTCTGAGTCCTGTTGCCGTGTTACCTGTGTTCCTCCCTGTTGCTGTGGTGCCTGTTTCCGTTCCTCCTGCCTGGACCTCCTGTTGCTGACCGCCGACTTGAACTGACGTTGCATCTCTGCGCGCATCCTGACCTGTGTGCCTGGACCCGACTACGAGTTTGTCATCCGTTAAGGTACCGCACCTCGGCTGCCCACCGTGGGTCCAGTCACCTGGGAACGACCTAGTGGTACCTGCCGCAGCAAGTCCACCCGCTTTGCGGCGGGCTCTGGTGAAAACCAGGTGCGCCAGGCTCCGGTTCTCCGGGTGTTGGCTAGTTACATCTCCCGCGGGGTCCAGAGGATCCACTGATCCTAACAGTAAGATCCGGCCATGGATCCCGCCGAGGCTCCTTCTCCCAGTCAGCCTGAATCTCGCCACCATCGTGATCCACCAGTCCCGGCAGATGTGCAGCACAGCGGCAATCAGCTAGAGCAAGTCACCGCCATGCTTCCAACAACTACTTGCTACCACAACATCACACATCTCCTGAAGCGGGCCGCTGCGACCCCTGCTGCCCCCGGCTTAATCTTCCGCTGCTGAACCCAGGCTACGCTCTCTTGCCCGGCAAGAATGATGGAGATCCAAAGATGTGCAGGGGCTTCATTAACCCAGTGCTCCTTGCACATAGAACTGATGCCGTCGCAATTTGCCACAGAGCGTTCCAAGGTGGCATTTGCCTCAGCTTCTTCCGGGAAAGCCCTGGCCTGGGCTACTCCGCTTTGGGACAAGAGAGACCCGGTTGTGTCTAACCTCACACTGCGTTTTGTCAGAGTTCCGGTCATCTTCGAGGAAACCAGCACGACCTCCTCTGCGGAGTCTGATTGTGACACTTGCGTCAGGGTCAACCATCGGTGGAGAGTACGCAGTTCAATTCCGCACCCTGGCTTCTGAACTTGCGTGGAACGATGCAGCCCTCATCGCTAACATTTAAGAAAGGGCTCCTCTGCGCAGGTCAAGGACGCACTGCGGCAGCTCGGGATCTTCCATCTATCTGAGTGACTCATCACCTTGGCCACTCGAATTGATGTTCGGTTAAGGAGCGAGCGAGGAACTACGCTCCGAGTATCCCCAAGGCCGTGTTAGACGCATTCCTCGCCTGGCGCCAGTCTCCAAAGGCCGCTCCAGGGCCCCCGCCTGATCTTCTGCTGAGGAACCCATGCAGGTTGACCGAACCCGACTCACTCTACAGCGTTCAAGACGCCGACAGGAGAACCTCTGTCTGTATGGCCAGCCCTGAGCATTTCATCGGTTCCGTCCTGGTCCGTCCTCACGTCCGGGAAACGCCAGCACCCTGGTTCTTGGGAGCTGTCCCTAGGTGTAAATACAGCTTCTCCTCCCACGTCTGACTCTTCCCGTGCTCCTCAGCGTTGGCACGGTCCCAGATCCAGTTACTGCCTTCTGGACTCGGCTCTACAGCGAACTTCGTGGATGCAGCCTTGGTCTCTCGGCATCACTTCCGGTGGTTCGTCTCGAGAAGCCATGTCTATTGCCTCATCAATGGTCAGATTCTCCTGTACCCATCTGGTTTCGCACGGAGCCCCTGCTTCTGCAAGTTGGTGCCCTACATCAAGAGAGACTTTCGTTTTTGTGCTGCCCCAGAGACACGCTGCTCTACTGAGGGTCTCCCCTGGTTGCACTTCATGCCCCTGTACTGGACTGGTCCTCCGGGCATTCCTCCGTTGGGGGTCCGAACTGTGTCTCACGTTGTATGCAGATTCCCCGTCTGCTACTGTGAGGACTTCGACTCTGGCTCCCAAGTATCTGGAGGGTCTTCTGCCAGCTGTTATCGGGACTTTTCGGACGTTTTTATACCAAGAAGCAGGGAGATATCTACCACCACATCGTCCCTATATTCCTGTGGATCTCTTCCTTCCTGGCGCCACTCCTCCAGAGGTCGTGTCTACCCTCTTTCTGTACCTGAGTCTCTAGCCATGTCCGACTACATCAAGGAGAATCTGCAGAGGGGTTTATACGCAAGTCCTCCTCTAAGGCTGGCGCGTTTTTTCTTCGTTACCAAGAAGGACGGCTCCCTACGTCCCTGTATAGACTATCGTGGGTGAATAAGATCCCGTAAAAACCGTTACCCCTGCCGTTGATTACAGAACTCTTTGATCGCCTACGTGGTCCAAGGGTTCTCCAAGCTACCTCCGTGGTGCTTACAATTCCATCGATCCGATCCGCAAGGTGATGAGTGGAAGACGGTGTTTAACACCCGTGACGGGCACTTTGAGTACCTAGTGATGCCCTTTGGACTGTGTAATGGCCCCTGCTGTTTTTCAGAGTTTGTGAACGACATTTTTCGGACCTTCTTTATACTTGTGTCGTGGTCTACCTCGATGACATCTGTGTACTCTCCCAGACCTTGAGTCCCACCAGGCCACACGTACGGCAAGTCTAGGTCGACTTCGTGCCAATCACCTCTATGCCAAGTTAGAAAATGCCTGTTTCACCCACTGCCTCCCTTCCTTGGTTACATATTCCACAGAGCCTCAGATGGACCCCACGAAGCTGTCTGAAGTTCTTCAGTGGCCAACGTCCTGAGGGTCTCCGAGCCATACAGAGGTTCCTGGGGTTTGCGAACTATTACCGTCAGTTTATTCCCCATTTCTCACTCTGGTGTCCCCATCGTGGCGCTCACCAAGAAGGGTGCCAATCCACGTGCCTGGTCTCTGCTGCTGAAATGGCCTTCTCCAATTAAAGTCTGCTTCTCCTCGGCTCCCGTACTCCTCTAGGCCAGATTCGGACAAACCTTTCTTCTGGAGGTGACGCATCCTCCATAGGAGCTGGAGCGGTGCTCACTCAGAAAGGGCCCAAGGGCCGAACTTGACTTGCGGTTTTTTTTCCAAGACTTTTTCTCCAGCTGGAGAGAAATTATTCCATTGGAGACGAGAACATAGCCATCAAAACTTGCTCTTGAAGATGAGACGATCATCTTCTGAGGGCCTCCATCCTGTTGTGGTCACTTACCACCAGAATCTTCGTCCTTCCGACGCCCAGCGCCGATCCCAGCAGAGGGCCGGTCTTTGTTTTCCTTTCTCCCGCTTTGCTTGCTGATTGATGTCGTCGGCAGACAAGAAGTCAAGGCCTGATGCTCCTGTCCCGTTCGTCAGATGTTGTGTTGGAAGATGAACCAGTTCTCGGCCACATAATTTCCTCCTGATCGCTTGTTTGTTCAGCTCCGGGACCTGCAGAGCCTCCTGGCACGAGCGATGTTAGACCTGCTCTCAGGAGAGGATTCTGTATTGGGAACCATTCTTCTCTTCTGGCTGGCACCCTGGATGCAGCGCTCCTTGGCCACTCATCGCCCTCTATTACTGTGGCCAGACCTGGTCCAAGATGTTTCGGGATTTGTGGGACCTCGCTCCTCTGTGCCGCAATAAAGCCTCTCGCTCTCAAACCGGCTGGACTGTTCAACTTTCCGTGCCACCGATACCAGTGCCCGTGGTCTCACGTGGCAATGGACTTTTTTTGTTCCTTGAATTGCCTGTCTCCTCGGCAAATCTGTCTCTGGTGGTGACGGACCGGTTTTTCCAACAAGGTCCTTTTTGTTCCCCTTCCAGGTCTTTTTCCGTCTCTCTCCACAGGCTTGCCGTTTGTTCTTTCAAACACTATCTTCCGTCTGCATGAGCTCCGCTATCAGCATTGTGTCCGATCGAGGATTCCCAGTTTGTCTCTAAATCTGGCAGTCTTTAGTAACCACTTGCAGGTCATCCTTGACTTTTCTTCTGCTTACCACCCTCAGTCGAAATGGTTCAAGAAGAGGGTGAACACAGACTATGGCTGCTACTTGCCCGCCACTGTGTTCTCAGCCCCGTTCAAGACAATTGGACTGACTTCTAACCTGGGACTGAGTTCTCTTACAATCTCTGGTATCGGGATCTTCTTGACGGCTCCGTTCTTGTGGTCATGGACGTCTACCTCGCCCACCTCTCCCGCTGTCTACCTCCCTCTGATTGTCCCCTGCGGTGGAGGGATCTGGTGCAGGATCTCAAGGCTGTTTGGGACCAGACCCGCCAGGCGCCTGTCTAACGAGCTTCAGACCTCCCGTACCAAGACCCACTGCTGATAAAAGACTCGAGCTCCATCCTGTCTTCTTCTACTCCTGGTGACAAAGATGGATCGCTCCAGAACGTCGCTTGTTAGAACCCCTAGATAACTTGGGCCCGAGTCTTGGCCCCTTTGAGGTATCAAGCGCATTACTCAGATGGCATACAGTCGCTTCCTCCAATCTTGCGGCACTGCCGAACTCTTTCATTGTATCCATCTGCAAGCCAGTCGTCTTGCACCCCTTCCCCCAGCAATCCCCCTCCTCCGGCTCCTGCGGCTGCATTCTCCAGTGTATATTGAAGTAGGCAGGTTCTGGAAATGGAGGTTCTTAGGGTCAAGCGGTTCTTCCTTGTAGAATGGAAGGGGTTCGGGCCGGAGAGAGATTCCTGGGAGCCCGACGGAACTAGTTGTTGATCGACTCTCTCCACGAGTTTCTTCGGGACCAGAAGAAGAGGGGGGGAGGACAGGGGGGGGGGTACTGTCCGGGCACACCCCCCGCGATCCATATCGCGGATCGGGATTGACCCCGTTGCACTCCCTCCGCTGCCCAGCTTGCTGTCGGTGCACTCCACTCTCCTGGCTCCCGCTCTGTCCGGACTGGTTGTCTCGCGAGCGGCCCCGCTCACCTAGGCAGCAGAACGCGTCGGCACGCCTCAAGATTTAAAGGGCCGAGCACAGTGATTAGTATTGGTCATTTCCTGTTTTGTATAGACCCTTTGTTTCCCATCATTCCCCTCCCCGCCGGAGCTTTTTGTGCCTTTAGCGTAGAAAGTTCCTAGCTAGTATGCTGTGTGCCTCCTGCTATTCTCTGTATCCTGCGTTTCCAGTGGTATTCCTGTGTGTCCCGTTCGTGAGTCTGTGTTGCCAGTGTTACCACCTGTGTTCCCCTGTTGCTGTGTGCCTGTGTTCCCGTTCCCTCCCTGCCTGGACCTGCTGTTTGCTGACCACGGACTTGAAAAACATGACGTATGCATCTCTGCCGCCTGCCCCTGACCTGTGCCTGACCCGACTCGGTTTGTCCTCCGTTAAGCGTAACCTCGACCTCGGCTGCCACCGTGGGCATGTCACCACCTGGGTACGTACCTAGTGGTTATCCTGGGCCGCAGCAAGTCCAACACACGCTTTGGTGGGGCTCCTGGGAAAACCAGGTGCCGCTAGGCTCCGGTTCCGGGTGTTGGCTAGTTACATCTCCCGCGGTGGTCCAGAGGATCCACTGATCCTAACATCTCTCTAAGGATCCTAGTTCTTTAAATAATCTTACGGTATTAGAAGATACATGTGTAAATAAATCGAGGGGGGCCCAGGTAATATCTCCAAAATCTATTCTTGGTTCATAGACCCTGCAGGAAAGCTCTCTTATATGACTAAATGGGAGACAGAACTAGGAGAAGAATACCCATTGCAAGAGTGGCAAGATGCAGCAGAAAGCTGCTCTAAGCTTTCTTTCAATGTGTCTTTGATGGGGAGGGCTTTAACGTTTTAATGTGTCGGTATTTACAAGTAATTAATATTAAATTATTCCCAACCAATTTACAGAAACACGGAACGTGCACAAATATAAAATAAAATTGCAAACTCTTATACAAAAATGGGCTTATATAGAACTTTGGACATTATGTGAATGCTTAATAGTACCTAGAGAAATGCATGGCCTGATTATCTGCAATGTGAAAGTAGAAACCTGTGGTGTGCTTCATTTCATCAGTATGTCCAGAGGTTTCAATCCAATGTCCTATAGGATAGCAATAAACACCATCCACTATGTTACGGTCTTCGTAAACACAACAGCGGTCATGGTGAGGTCCATTACCTGCAAATATAAACATACCTTTGTAAGCCACAATAAAAAAAATAATACCCTGTTTAGAAGACCCTAAATACAAAACTTTCATGTGGGGCATGCTCTTGAGCTAAGCTTAGGGCCTGAGATGGTGGTACTCAGCAAATGGAATAAATTTGTGGTTAGTCATGAAACCTCCACTATATATAATCAATGCAGCAAAGTTGGGGATAACAATATGGAGGGCTAGAATGCTAAAATGTAACTTTTATTTATAAATCACATTAAAAACCCACACTATAATGCAAATTGAAAAAAGTATGTAAAAAAAAGGGTAACCCTAAGTACACTTAGGTGAATACCAAGCGGAAGTATAAATCTGTGATAACAAGAACAAGCATGAACACCAATCAATATGGATTAGGTCACCAAGATAAATGGTCATCTCCTACCATGACTCAGGTGTCTCCAAGCTCAGCGGGTGGGGTAGTGGGGGCAACGTGGAACTACCTGTCCTGAGGCCACCCCTTTAACTCCCCCTGACAAGGGCAGTCCACATCTGTACTTATCATTGATAATGTATGCCCCCTGTCAGCGCCACCTTCCCTGACGCGTTTCGTCACCCGACTCCTCAGAGGGATAAATACTGATGTCGCCGTCCGTTACTCTGGATTAGGCGTTCATGGAGCATATAAAGACATACAGTGATGGTGAAGCATGTTGTCCACAATGCTTCAAAGATAACTGCACATCTCCCGTCCTGGTGGTGGACCCGGAGATTTCATGTGTAGGCTGGCAGTAGTGAGCGCCAGAGTACAGGCACTTCCGCCTTAAAAGGACCAACAGCCCCGTCTCCGCTAGCCCACCTCCACCACTACCTTGCTCCTATAGGTCAAACCTTCGTCTGTTGTTGAAGCGGCGGACCGCTTTTGTAAACACTCCTGTACGGACCTGAGTGGAAAGGCTGGCCAGGAACAAAGGGGAGAAAGCGCGCATGCGCGGAATCGACGGGGGAGGTCTGAGATGGTGGTGCTTAAGGGACATCTACCACCTGGATCAAGGATTGTAAAGCAAACACACTGACATACTGGTGTGTGCCCCTCTGGGTGGATCTGCTCTTTTTTTAGCTTCTTATGCCCTGGTTTTTACAGAAAAAGGCAAATGATCCTTAGGGTTTCTGGTTTCCATAGGTGTTAATGGAGCCAATAGCCTCTCAGGCTCATTTGCATAATTTTAAAGCCTTTTTTTCTTAAAAAGAAGGGCATAGGAAGCTTAAAGAAGGGCAGGTCCTGCCAGAGGGGGGGGCCAGTATGTCAGTGTGCCTTGTTTACAATCCTTCATTCTGGTGGTAGATTTCCTTTAACAGAAGACTAAATATACACTCATGGCCACTTTATTAGGTACACCATGCTAGTAACGGGTTGGACCCCCTTTTGCCTTCAGAACTGCCTCAATTCTTCGTGGCATAGATTCAACAAAGTGCTGGAAGCATTCCTCAGAGATTTTGGTCCAATTGACATGATGGCATCACACAGTGTCGCAGATTTGTCGGCTGCACACTCATGATGCGAATCTCCCTTTCCCCCACATCCCAAATGCTCTATTGGATTGAGATCTGGTGACTGTGGAGGCCATTTGAGACCAGTGAACTCATTGTCATTGTCAAGAAACCAGCCTGAGATGTATTCCAGCTTATGACATGGCGCATACCGCAAGTAGCCTCATGTTGGGTACATTGTGGTCATAAGGGATGGACATGGTCAGCAACACATACTTAAGAAGCTGTGGTGTTGCAAACATGCTCAATTGGTACCAAGGGGCCCAAAGAGTGCCAAAATATTCCCACACCATGACACCCACCAGCCGAAAGCCTGAACCTTGATAAAGCAGGGATGGATCCATGCTTTATGTTTGTTACGCAAATTCTGACCCTACCATCCGAATGTCGCAGCAGAAATCAAGACTCATCAGACCAGGCAACGTTTTTCCAATCTTTCTATCTTACTGTCCATTTCGATGAGCTTGTGCAAATTGTAGCCTCAGTTTCCTGTTCTTAGCTGAAAGGAGTGGCACCCGGTTGGTCTTCTGCTGCTGTAGCCCATCTGCCTCAAAGTTCGTACTGTGCGTTCAGAGATGCTCTTCTGCCTACTTGGTTGTAACGGGTGGCGATTTGAGTCACTGTTGCCTTTCTATCAGCTCGAACCAGTCGCTCCCATTCTCCTCTGACCTCTGGCATCAACAAGGCATTTAGCCCACAGAACTGCCGCTCACTGGATGTTTTTTCTTTTCGGACCATTCTTGTAAACCATAGAGATGGTTGTGCGTAAAAATCCCAGTAGATCAGCAGTTTCTTAATACTCAGACCAGCCCTTCTGGCACCAACAACCATGCAAGTTCAAAGCACTAAATCAACCTTTCTTCCCCATACTGATGCTCGGTTTGAACTGCAGGAGATTGTCTTGACCATGTCTACATGCCTAAATGCACTGAGTTGCCGCCATGTGATTGGCTGATTAGAAATTAAGTGTTAACAAGCAGTTGGACAGGTGTAGCTAATAAAGTGGCCGGTGAGTGTAAAATTGCTGTGTTAAGTAATCACACATTCTGGAAAAAAGATAGTGTAGAGTTCAGTTTTTAATTTTCCCTTTCCACCAAAATGGAGCAGAAAACATACATCCTAGAAAGTCCACAAAACACAGGCTGCCATTTAAGTCCACTCATTAGGTCTTGCCAGAAGCAGGGCCTTATAGGTTTCTAAAAAAAAACCCTTGCACAGTGCTTATTAATGTAGTAATGTGTATTACATCTTAGTAATGTACACTAAGTAAACTGAACTTTTTTTTAAAGTAATGTAATGTACATGATAAAACATAAAAAAGTAAAATGTATTTTACGTGTAACTAAAATTCAAATAAAATAATACATGTATTCAAATTTCATTATGGACGTAACCACCTAATCTAAAGAATTAAGAAATTGAAAAATTCTTTCCAGGAAAAGTATTAAAACAATAAAAAATATTTCAAAGCATTAATTATCGCAGAAAGGAAACAGGGAATAAAGTTAAAATGTTGTAAATGCTTTCCAGTCATTAGCACAAAAGAAAAGTGTTCATTCCATCTCATAAGCAGTAAATAGAAGTCATTCAATGGGGCAGAGTTATCAAAAGTCTAGTAAGGTAAAACTAGACAGTCCTATGATGCACAAGATTCATATAAGAGTGTGATGCTGGACATACTTTGCATATCCTATTAGTTGGCTTATTTGGCACCTAAACACTGGGACAAAACTCTGTCAAGATACCATTATTTTTGGAGCAGAGACCTTTTTGGTGTGAAGCCACACCTGTGTTCATGACCCATGCTATGGAAATGTCATAATAGTAGTAGCAGTGCATGAAAACTGTCTAAAACCCTTGATAAATGTGATGTAGACAGTTTTTTTTAGAGCAAATTAGGACATGATCCTGTCGTAAACAGATTAGTAAATCTGCTCCTTGGAATTGTAAGCATCCATAATAGTGGCAGTGGTAATTACAAATTCAACTCATCCCACAATAATGTTATGGCTCTAGTAGGGCAGTGTTAATAAAAAAAAAATGCTCAGTGCAGATAGACCCAGTCTGGATTATTTCCATCTCAGCCTTATGAGAATAGCCTTGTCTTCACCACTCTAAGGGGGGTGGAGTTGCAGAATAAGACAATCGTGGCTGTTCCATGACGTTTCTGTAACTCACATACAGGTTATTAGTTACAGAATCAGCGTAGTACAATGAGCTCCTTAAGAAGAAATTAAACTACTTCATAAATGGATATGCTTCGGTTATTTTTCTGAAAAAAACTATTTTTAAGCTACAAAAATAGTAACAATTGATAATTGAATACTTGAGGATGAAACAGAACATGAATTCGAAAGCTTACATGACACCATTTCACTCAATTCATTTCTAAAGGTTTTGCCAGAATAATAGAAATATTCCTCAACTACTAATCTCCACTTAATTGACCATCCATCATCTTCTCCAAAGCTGTGACACTAATGGTTTTCCAGACCAAATATTCTCAAAGATGTAGAAGTGACGGATGTCCAAGACTGGTAATTGTATATAATAAAACAAAATAAAATGTTTCCTTAAAAGTGAGACATGAATTGCTGTAAAGTAACACAATGGCAGCACTGACAATCCGTCATCGGAGGTGTGTAAAGATTCATTTGGGTTTAGAACACATTAAGCCTTTCATTTTTTCTAAAGTGATTAGGAGGCAGTGAACATTAATTGCTAACCAAATAACTGGGCTAGGAGACAAGAAATTTTTGCCACAGGCAGTTCATGTTGTACATGAAGACATCTCTCAATGCTGCCTGACAGCTGGCTTAAACCAATTGGGGGATGGTTGAAAAAACTATTACTTTACTGCCTGGTTGTCTACAATGAAATTCTGACATCTTTATTTCTATAGGAATTTTCATTTTGTAGTTTAATAAATAGAGGGCTACTTTCACACGAACGTGTACCCACCGGGCTACGTTCGCCGCAAAGGAGAGGAGGAGTGGTGATCCCTCCCCTCCCCATTGTGATGAATGGCGCAGGGTCCCGTAACACCGGGAAAGATAGGACATGTCTGTGCAGCAGGTCTGCTGCACAGTATCGCTCTGTGTGCCCGTTGCTGTCTATGGGGGATATATGTATAGACTGCAAACACTGCACCTGTGGTTCGCCAGGGGAAAGACTTCCGAAGCCATTTGCTGGTGGCTTTAGGCTTCATGCAAATGAATGTAGAAATTGTCTGTGTGCTATCCGTTGATTCCATGGTTTCCAGTGGCCTGTATGTGAGCCTAGTGCTGGTCCTTCTGGCGCGTTTTTTGTTAGAGGGAAGTTTTCCGCATGTACAGAAGCTCAAGGTCCCCTGCTGGCTTCATTGAGCCTTGGGAACCACTGCGCCTTTGTGGGCCATGCCGTCGTGTTGACAGGCAGCATGGACGTTAACAGAGGCTACTCCATGCCCCAGTAGCCTCTGCAAGTAATTAACATAAAAATATTAAAAAGTATTAAAACTCAGGGGTTAGGCTCTAGAAAATAATAAAAGGTGATTAAAGATTAGTTACTTTTAGGAAATCTACCATCAGGACCTATTAAATAAGTAGATTCTCGATTGTAGATCTACTATAAGCCAATTGAAAAACGGACTGTGCCTTGGCCAGATTTCACCGATCGATTACTGTGAAGAGGATGAGACTCAGTGATATGTGCATCACAGTGATATGTACATGACTCCATGGTGTTTTCCACCCATGTTACTTAATCTGTTTAGGTCAGTTGGCACCTATCTGTGGTGGCTCGGGATATACAATATGACTATATCCAAACAGAGTTGTATTGAAAGCTTCACATATGGCAAATTTGTTTAGAGGGAATCTGTCACTACATGTTACTCCATTAAAGGGAACCTGCTAGCAGTAACCTAATAAACCACAACATGTATGTTGCAGAGCTGCTGAACACCTTCTAGATCATGTTTTTTTCAATGACCCGGTGTAGTGGTCGTATAAAGTCAAGGAGGCGGAGATTTTAATACTGAAGTCAAGTTTCTTCCTCAGAAAGTCCCATTCACAGTAATTGATGTTCCTACATACAGATACATAACTAACCAAATTTCCTGAAGTCCAATGCAGGATGTCAATTACAGAGGAGGAGGAGGCATTCAGAGCTCCCCATCTTGACTTCAGTGTTAAACTCTATGCCTCCTTGATTTTATACAACCAATTTATTTTCTGAATGATGCCATCCACTGGACCATGAAAGAAACAAAAACTGGAAGGTTTTATGCTATTTGACAATACACTGGTAAGGTAATGGTTTATTAGGTGAATTGCTAATAACAGGTACCCTTCTATTCTTTATATGAAATTTCACCTGTTTACATGTGAAAAAAAGTTATATTTTGCCTTACATGAATCAAGCACTTCAGATGCACCTGTCTTCTGTTCTGAAGTACATGCTTTTGGTGTCATGTACGAATCGCATCTTCTAAATCACAACAGGCTTATGATTCTGTAATTTACAGTTAAAGACATTGTTGGAAATGTGAGCTGCAGATAAAAATCCTTCACAGCCTTCACAGAATCACAAGCTGAATCTTAAAAAATTGATTCTTATCTTTAATAAGGGACTAACAAAAGACATGTTACTAGGTACTATAGAAATGAAGATAGGAGAGTCTGAAATGACCCTCACCCTCAGCCGAATCCCACCCAGGTCAACGTCTGCAAAGAGTTTGTATGTTCTCTCCATGTTTGCGTGGGTTTTCTCCGGTTTCCTCCCACACTCCAAAATACATACTTTTAGGTTGTTTAGATTGTGACCCCCATGGGGACAGGGACCGATTTGACAAGCTTTGTGCAGCGCTGCGTAATCTGTGTGCGCTATATAAATAAAGAATTAATACTGTTAAGTGTGACCTTTCTAAAACAAAAAAAAAAAAAAACAAGATGGATTTAGAGAAATCTAGATGGCAATCATAAAATGAAAGGTCTTTGATGGTGCCATTTGTGGACAAATTGCCTTGAAGGCTTTTTTTTAGCTATAAACATTCAACAACATTCAAGAGAAAGCTAAATATATAAAAATAATGAAGGTTTGATGGAATTTCACAATAAATTGGTACCAAAATCTAGACCAAGGTCATTAATGTTTTCTTGCCTCAAGCACCAGAAGATTAAATTAGTCACTCAAGGTCATCCAAACTTAAAAGCGATTCACAAAGGTCTCCTAGGAAAGTGGGAGTACAAGGTTCATTATTCAAAAGCTCACCTGATAACCGATGCAATCTGATAAAGTAATTTACACTGAGAGATGCCAAGGTGTAATTAACTTACATTAACCCAAAGTGTCATTAACCTACCTTCCGAATTAATTGGCAGGAACACAGCAAAATTCAGCTATACCTAAACTACAAAGTGAGCCATAACTGTAAATAATAGGCTTTCAAAATCAAATCATTTATTACAGTTACTATTTTTGGATGAAAGATGCCATATAATGTCACAAAAACTTGGTTCAGTACAGTTATCAATTTAGTGCAGAAAACACACAATGAGGTTTCAATGATGATAATCATACTATTATGCTTAAAATATCTTTCAATATAGCTGTTTGTGGATACCACTATATGCTGACCAATTTTATATGATGTGTAATACCAATGTATTGGCAATCTTTTTTGTTAAAATAGTTTCCCCAACAATAATCTGCTCACAATGAACCAAAAAGCACATGACCTTTGGGATTGTTCACCTGCAAAATACTTGGTATTTAGTCACTTTGGGCTTCTTATGCATTTTTTTATTAACTTCCATCAATAAGCCAGAATCTCTTCACATTTGAGTCAAACTGTCATCTGGAAAGAGATTTTCGTGGTTTTTCCATTACAAAATGTATGGCATTTCCACTGCAAATAAAAAAGAGGTAGCTGGGCATGTGTCACGGTGCTCCTGCTACCCACATGTCAGGTCACAGACACACCCGTGCCCTTCGAGTGGCGGGGGCCCTCCCTGACCTTGCTTACCTCTCCACGCTCCTGCTCCTGTTCTGGCTTTCCAGCACCCGTGTCCCCATTCCCTAGGGCGCACGCGCACCAGCAAACTTAAAGGGTCACCACTGATTGGCGCTGGCCACTTTCCAGGATTGTTTAAAAGCCGGATTCTCCGAGCATTCCCTGCCGGATATTTGCGCTCAGTGCCTCAGAGAAAGCCATTTCCTGTGTGTTATTCCCATGTATTGACCTTCTGTTGTGACCCCGGACCTGACCTCCAATGCCAGTCCTAACCTCCTGCTCCATCTCTAACCCTGAACCTTTGCCGCCTGTCTTGACTTGCTGCCTGTCTGACCATGAGATTGCCTGCTGACTTTGTACGTCGACCTTGGCTGCCACCATGGACAAGTCGCACCTGTGGAAAGACCTGGTGGTACCACGCTGCAGCAAGACCAACCTGCTCAGATTCCGGTCCCAGGTGTCGGCTTGTGTCATCTGACAGCATGCACATCTTCCGCAATATACATTTAATGCTAAGGGAGTTCAGAAAACACTTCAGAAAATGCAATTGCATTTGAGTTTGCCATTACCCAATAAGCAAGGTTGGGGAGGCTGGCATATCTACTTCAATCCAAAACTAGAAAAATGGTAGCATTATTTGTAGAGAGAGTTAATGTACAAAAATAATTGTGCCGAGTTTGCTTAGATTGTTGAAGAAAAATCGTTCAGATCCATCTTCAGGGAGGAACAGATGAGTGGGATGAGAAACACAGAATGAAACCTTAAGCTCATAGGAGCTCTGGCTTGACATGAAATGCTTCCGCTCGCCGAGAGCTCCAGTGATCTACCTGTCAGATGCATCTGCCTAGCTCTACTACCTCCCCATCATCCACTGAATCGGAAAGATGGAAGAGAGTGAGGCAGAATGACCGACGTACACTGCAGCAGCGCTGAGCAGTAATAAGTCATAAGTGCAGTCACTAAGTAGGAGGTCATTAGCTGCTCTGTGTGTTTTTCACAGACAGCAGTTGAGTGTCCAAAGTTGTAAATTCTTAAAGAGCACCGCTTAGGTGGCTTTGGGACACTAAACAACTATAAGTCTTTGATGTTTAGTGTCCTCAATTGCCCTGTATGAAAGCTATCCATAGCCACATATATACTTCCCTTGGCCCAGATCTCTTGTGGCTGTGCTATACTGCCAGTGACCCCAGGGTGCACTACACTGCCCTCACTGACAGCAGGGCACAGGCGCGGAGAGGTCCATACCAAGGAAATATATGTGTGGCCAAAGACAGCTGTCATGTGCTGATTTAACTTTGCTGTTCAGTGCCTGCAAACATGCATGTAATATTCCTCACTGTATGGCGGTAGTATTTCTCACTGTATGGTGACCATATTCCTTACTGCATAAGGGTAGTATTCCTCACTGTAGGGCAGTAATATTCCTCACTGTATAAGTTTAGTATTCCTCACTGTATGACGCTAATATCCCTCACAGTATGGCGGTAATATTCCTCACTGTATGGCGGTAATATTCCTCACAGTATAAGGGTAGTATTCCTCACGTATGACAGTAATACTCCTCGCTGTATGGGAGTAATATTCCTCACTGTATTACGGTATTGCTAGTGCTTCATCTGCTGCGACACAGACATCTGTTACACAAGTACCTGTACACATGTGAGACAGATATCAGCTACACATGTACCTGACATGCTCTCTTCTCCCATACTCATGGCTGCATCCTGTAGAAGTTGAATCTCTGATACACACAGGCTGCAGAGGGCATGGCTGCCAGAACCAGATAGTACAGAGAGGATGCAGCACCAGGAGTGTCTCATCATTATACAGGCTATCAGTCATGTGTATAGGATCATCTCATACACACACAGGCTGCAGGGGGCGTGGACGCCAGCACCAGGGGTGTTACTTCATTATACAGGCTGTCAGTCAAGCACTGGGGGGTGTGGCTGTGCCCAACACTCATGAATAAGCTGGACTGCTGAATATGAAAATGAGTCATTGGACCCAAGTCAGGTTGTTTGCATACAGTTTTAGGATCTCTTAGGGGCAATGCTTTCTCTTTAAATGACCGAATCCGATATCTGGACATATTGGGGCACATTTAATAAGGGCCTTGTGCCAGTTTTCTGTCAGACTTTTCACATTCTTTTTAGTGCAAACTGCTTGCACAGGCATTTAAGAATTTTCTGCACCACAAATGTGTCCTACGCGACCCTCTTGTGGCGCAGCTGCACTAGGCATCATGCGACACAAATTAGAGGGAGCTCCGGTGCGCAGTCAGACCGTGCACCTAATTTAACATGCAAAGTCCAACAGATTTGAGTTACACGCCCCATGTTAAAGGTGCACCCAAAAAAAAAGTGATGCACTATCTCAGTGCAGTGCAGAGGGTGACATTCATGAAGACCGTGCACCAGAAATCCAGAATCTGCCACACTACACAAGAAACCGCATTTATAGCAGCTTGTACAGATAATAAATGTGCCCCATCATGTAATTTTTACTTAGCTGAATGGTAGAAAAGCCGTATGGCACACACTCTCTCTGGCAGATTATCATCTTCTAGCTGCAGCCGATACAATACAGTGATACTTCAATGCATGTATCTTAGAAGTGAAAACGTCTACTGGGTTCTGTAGTACTACAAGGAAAGTACTGTATGTGATGTGGTTACAGAAAATTTCTCCTACATTCGGGCTTCAAATTTTCTATTCTCAGTGCTTTAGCGTGGAGATAGTCCAAAAAGCATTAATCCTTGAACAACCAGGCCCTTTTTTGTTTTTGCGTTTCCATTTTTTACTTCCCACCTTCAAAAATCTAAAACTCTAGAGATGTGTGAGAGCTTGTTTTCTTCCTAACAAATTACACTTTATAGGGATGGTATTTAATATTCCATGTCATATATGGGGAAGCAGGATAAAAACCCAAATCCAGTGAAAAAAATGCATTGGCTCCATTTTCTTGTGGGCTTGGATTTTACAGCTTTCACTGTGCTCCCCAAATGACATGTTTCCTTTATTCCTTGGATCCGTCCGATCACAGGGATACCAAATTTATATAGGATTTTATAATGTCTTCATACATTTACAAAAATGACTTCCATGCCTGGAACAGTGGCTCCCTTGCAGGTGACTTTCTGCTTTAGTGGTGAATTAGGGGAACTCCTTGTATAGTAAGCACCCAGACGTGTAGGATTTTATTAATGTTTTGATGCCTGTGTGTAAAGGCTGTCGTTTGTTAATACCTGCTGCTTGAATAAATGCAGAAGAGACCTGTTTTGGACTGAACTTTGGTGTCACTGGGGCTTATTTACTAAGGCCCCTTTTACACTTGCGTTTTTCACGCGTGCTTTTGACGCGCAGAACTTGCTTTGCACTCTGACCCATTGTAATCAAAGGGTCTTTTAAGACTTGCATTTTTTTTTAACGCGCGTTTAAATCTTGACGTGCTCTACTTTTGCAAGTCACGCGCGTGATAAACGCACCATGCAAGTCTATGGAGATCAGGGCCAGAATAAGGGTGGTGGGGGCCCCTGGGAGCCTTTCTCACAATTTTTTGTAAATGTTGCTTGTAATACACGCACCCCCATCCCTGTAAAGAATATATACAGCCTCCCAGTAAACAGTGCCACCCCATTAACATATAAAATACATACAGTGTGCTGCTGTGTGTTAAAAAATATATACAGTGTGCTGCAATATAATATGAATTGACATTATAAAACATGTAATGTATGTAAACATATACAATTTTTCCGCATATAATTGAACGTTCCTGCCTCCTCCTCCTGAGCCTCCTCTCAACCTTTGTCCAATAAACTCTGCAGGTGGCACAAAGACAGCATTGTGGTCCCTGCATCATTTAGAGAGCGCCGCTACTCTTGGAATCAATTATATAAACCGAGAAAATACACTCCCTACATTTGTATTGTATGTATACACACACACACACATATATATATATATATATACATACACACACACACATATATATATATATACACACACACACTGTACCCACCCTGACACATGCACACTCTACATATATACTGTATACACACACTGACAGGAGGCTCAGTGGTGCGCCCCTGACCAAAACACATAGTTGGTGATACAGGCAGCCATGTGTCCACCCGATTCACCCACACTTGGTGGGGGCCCCTTTAAAGGCAAAGTGGTGGGGGCCCCGGGGCTCGAGCCCCGGAAGCCCCCCCTATGATCCGGCTCTGATGGAGATGCATCAAAAACGCATTGCACTCTGAGACACTTGCAAGTGCAATGCAAGTGCAATGGTTTTTCACGCATCAATTGCCATAGAAAAGATAGAGCTCAGTCCTGAGTCCTTTCACACGCATTACCTGCGCGTGAAAAACGCATTGAAATTGCATTGAAAATGCGCGTTAAAAACTGAGACACTGAACAAACTCTGGAAGATGGCACTCAATCAAATTTGAATAATAATTGCTTTTTATTTTTGTACAAATCCACAGAATAGCATGACATTTCGGTCAAAATGACCTTCTTCAGATGCGGATTGTACTTGTAAAAAGTGCTTGTTAGGTCGGAGGAGAGGAGCGGTGTCCGCCGCTCTGGACCTTAGCTGTATGGCATCCACGTTCTGGTCTCAGACCTCAGTTCTGCATGAACGGGGCTGGGACCCTAGTTTGGCACCATCACACAAGGAGTGCTGTGAAATTCCTGTTATTTACTGAACAAACTATGACTGAAAACTGATTGAACTCTGATGCAAAACGTAAGTTTTTCACTGACCAAACCCTGATCGCACACTGATCAAACTCTGACGTGATCTGCAACACAAGTGTTGAAGGGGCCTAAGGGTCGCAGATCACACTTACATCGGACTGTTCGCCGTTTTGACAGGTACGCATTTAACAGGTGTCTGCGCTGGGATTGTGTTGCACACGATCGGATTGTGGCACAGCTGCACTGGCTTTCATGCGGCAGAAATTGGAGGGCGTACAGTCGGACGATCCAACTAATTCAGACTGAGCGTTGGATTTAACTTTAAAATTGTGTTGCAAGACATGTACTTACATACACCAGGAAGAAGATGGTGAACACTGTTGGACCTGAGCGGGAAAGCAACACATGCAGGATAATGTGCGCACAATCTTAGTGAATCGTCGGACAATGCACTTTAGGTGAACTCAGTTGGACGGGTAAGTAAATCTCCCACTGTCTTGAACTGCATCACAAATCTCCGCTACCTCAGTCTCTACTGGGCCAAATCTCCCACATTATTTATATCAGTTCTAGGGAAAAGGGGTGATTTGATTTTTCTGGTTCTTTAAAATTATTATTTTTTTTTTTACTTTTTTTCTGCTATTTTTTAGAACCCCTAGGGTACTTTTACCCTGATTGATCCTACCATATACTGCCATACTACTATATGCCAACATTAGGGTAAAGGGGTTAAGCAAAGCAGTTAAAGGGGTAATCTCACCTGAGCATTCACATTCAGTTGCATTAATATACCATTTATAAGCATTTCTTCAATTAGATGTTATTAAAAAAAAAATGTTCCTGTGTGAAGATAATTTCCCATAAATGTAGTGATGTGGTCCCTTGGTAACAAGACTGTGTCCTTGGATACGACCACCTCTGCTGGAAGGATTGTACAAAGAAACAAAAGGCGCAATACTAATATCAGATTTAATAACAACTCTTTCTTGGGGTGGTTAAAAAAGATATTAATTCTTGTTTATGGTTTTTAGCATTTTTTTTTTTTAACAATGGGGGCAGATTATCAAGCGTCTGAAAGTCCGAATATTCTAGTTGCCCATGGAAACCAATCACAGCTCCCCTTTAAAATATTCATGCGCAATGGTAAAAAATGAAAGCTGAGCTGTGATTGGTTGCATGGCACTGAAATATCTGACTTTCAGAACTGTGCTAAATCTGCGCCAATGTGTTATCTTTATTCTATGGGTAATCATGATTACGGCAATAACCAATTATATGGCTTGTTTATGGTAAAACTTATTGCGAATATAGAACGCATTTTGTGAGAAAATTATGTTTGTTTTTGTATCACCATGTAACAATGGGCAGAACATTCTATTTTTTGTGTACAGAGCTGGTTTGTGGCTCATTTTTGTGGGACAAGCTGTACTTTTTCTGGTTCCTGTTGGGGGTAATTACTTTTGGATCACTTCTATGCGGTTTTATGCGGTAGAGGTGAAAAGTAATTTTTGTGAGTTTTTTTTGTGATTTTTACGCTTCACGTATGTGAGCACCGCCAGACAGACATGCGTCTAAACTTAGCTAAAAGATTATGCGGGAATATGACACGTCTAATCCATAAAATCTAATGCTATAAATAAATGAATATAAAGACTCATGTCATTAACTCACAAATGAACTAAATAGTTTGATTTTATGATTCAAAAATGGCTGGGCTTTCTAAAGTCACGCGGGAGTTATAAAACACAAAAAAAAAGAAACCGGATCATGTTGCGGTCACCGGACTGGGAAACTACATGTCCCATAATCTCTCATTTCGCAGTAA
Organism: Engystomops pustulosus; assembly: GCA_019512145.1. NCBI lineage: Eukaryota > Metazoa > Chordata > Amphibia > Anura > Leptodactylidae > Engystomops > Engystomops pustulosus. Next base: position 180,052,964 of record CM033643.1, read on the forward strand.
CAGCTCCTCACGTCTTATGCTCGTCCCAGGGGGTATGATTGTAACAGACTGTCTTTCTCGGTTACCAAAGTAGTGGTGTGTAACTGCCCATCACTTGACACATTAAACCGTCACCGAGATGACGCCACCTCAACACTGGCCATACTGGATGCACTTCAATAAAAACCACTACAGCCCAACATAGTGGTGATCACATGACCTGCCTAGACAGGCGCAGGACATGTGATGCGGACCGTGACCAGCGCCATCTTGTGTCTCAGTACGATCTCCTTTGCACAGGAACTGTTTAAAAGGGCGCTTAGCACTTTTAATTTCATTACAGTTTATATTTTCTGATAGGGGGAGAAAAATTTTAAACAACAAACTACTGCATTACAATATTCGCTTATATTTTAAAGAACCATTTGGTATGAATTATTTTATTCCTGGAATACCTTTTAACTAAAGGGGAAATAACAACCAAAGTTTTGTGTGTTTTTAACCTTGTCATAAATAAATCTTTTGTAAAGATATTATTGTGCAATGTGAAAAAAAGCATATCTTTCACTGTAAAAGCATTTATCTTTTACAAAAAAAAAACCACGGTTTCGAATATCAATCATTAGTTACACAGTGGAGCGAATAGGAACAGTGCTGTTAAAGATACTGTTCAAGTCATTTGGTTTTTGTAATTTCATTAAACTACGAGTCTCCTTCGGTAGAGTATGAAATGTCCCTATCGAAACATGCCCTCATTTAGTGAAATCTCACCAATTAACAGATAAAAATCTTCTCCGAATGGCATATAAATATAAGCAGAGAGACTCATGTTTTACCTGAGATGACTCCAATTAGAGGCTGCAGGGAGAGGGAATTATATAGTAGGTTTTTAGAGTGCAGGGGGTCCTTGACTTAAAAAAAGAACGTATAAACGACCCCTAGTTACAGAGATGACCTCTCTGCCCTGTGACCCTTGGTGAAGCTTTCTGGATGTTACTTTAGCTTCCAGGATTCAATGATCAGCTGTAAGGTGCTGTTATATGAAGTTTATTGATAATCCCGTTTTGTGACAGCACAAAATTGTTTAATATCCAATTGTCACAGAAACCAAAAACATTTTGTTTGGAGACACTTATAAAAATACCCGTTCAGACTTATATACATATAACTTAAGTGCAACCTAAAAGAACCTATTCTGTATGTAATCCTGTAGCCTAAAACATGCTTTTTAAAAGAATCTATCAGCCTGATCAGCTTGTTTGGTAGTGGGAACTGCAGGACCAGAGATGCAGGTGGTTTAAAGGTGACTGTAACCAGGAATGTCATTTTTAGCTGCTGCCCGGTTTCAAATAGCCACGCTGTTTAACAAAAGTCGGCTCTCATTGCATGAAAGACAGGAGCCGGGGGGGGGGGGGGGACTAGAACGGGCAGCCGCGGGGGGGGGACTAGAACTGGGGGCACCGGAGTAGGGGACTAGAACTGGGGGCAACAGGGTATGGGACTAGAATGGGGGCAACAGGGGTAGGGGACTAGAATTGGGGGCATAACAGGGTAGGGGACTAGAAATTGGGGGAGCAGGGTAGGGGGAATAGAAAGGGGGGCAGCAGGGTAGGGGAACTAGAAACTGAGGGAGCAGGGTAGGGACTAATGGGGGCAGCAGGGTAGGGGACTAGAACTGGGGGCAGCGGGGTAGGGGAATAGAAACTGGGGGCAGCAGCAGGGTAGGGGACTAGAACTGGGAGCAGCAGGGTAGGGGACTAGAACTGGGAGCAGCAGGGTAGGGGACTAGAACTGGGAGCAGCAGGGTAGGGGACTAGAACTGGGAGCAGCAGGTAGGGACCTAGAACTAGGAGACAGGGTAGGGGACTAGAACGGGAAGCCAGCAGGGTAGGGGACTAGAACTGGGGGCAGCAGGGTAGGGGACTAGAACTGGGGGCAGCAGGGTAGGGGACTAGAACTGGGGGCAGCAGAGGGTTCTAGAACTGGGGGCAGCAGGGAGGGACTAGAACTGGGGGCAGCAGGGAGGGACTAGAACTGGGGGCAGCAGGGGGGATTAGAACTGAGGGCAGGAGAGGGCTGTCTGAGTGAGGAGAGTATTATAGTAGTTATAGCAGGAGAGAAAAGACACTTAGTAGTGTTGGGATACAGCATAAGTTGAAAGTAGAAAAATAGTTTAAAACATATTCCAACTTAATCTTCATCTTAAAACATACATCGTGAAAAGCATGGACATAGAAAAACATCCCAGGAAAAACGAGACAAGAAATCAAAGAAAAAAGGACAGCGAGGAAACGTTTCGGACTTTTCATGTTAGTCCTCATCATACCTATTGTGCTGTGGTCCGCATGAGATTTTTAAATTGTGTTGTAGGACTTGTGGTGTGGCAGGGTTCCGGCGGGCAGGTAACACCACCTAGGCAGGTGTGAACCTCGCACTCACAGCTGTTAAACTACAGCATGGGAAGTCTAATTTTTAAAAGAAATAATATAAAAATAAAGTAAGAATCTTGTTGTAGTTTAAACCTTTTGGAAACCTGGTATCTAAAGATTAGAATCCAAAAGCCTCTCTGGATAGAGAAGCTTTTTCTGCAACTTGTTCTATTGCAATCACTGACAGTCTCACTCCTTCATAAACTACATTAATGATAATCCATACAATTTACGTTTTTACTTTGAATATCAGAAAAGCACAATTTGTTTTGGAATGACCTTAATAGGGGACACCAGTACTAACAAAAGTACGACTCGCATTCCGAAAGAAAACATCGGGTAATACCCCTCTTACATTCTACCAGTTGCCATGCCCCCCCATACCATCAAAAAATCTCCCATTTAAGAGAATTCATCAGGCCTAGGAGGGCATGTTCACACGATAATGAGTACAAAAAGCATGCTATGTCATTACTCAGAGATAAAATCCCGGGGATACTCTAGAATTCCTGTAGAAGAGCTATATATAGTCAATGCTAAAACCTCGCTCCACTTATCTTTTACCAAAGAAAAAAGCATTCAGTATAAGGCCAATTCTATGCACTTATTAAATCATAATGTGCCACGTACGTGTTTAAATAGAACCCACCCTCAGAAGTATTTTGTCAGGGGGCTCTCCTACGGATCCACCAAACGCTAAAACATTGGGAGACATTCGTATCCCCAAACATTTGCGATGAGGAAACCGCACAATACATGGCTAAAACGAAAGGTAGCTATATAGTAGTTTATTCTTGCATAAAGGGGCAGTATTATAGCGAATATTCTTACTAAAGGGGGCAGTATTATAGTAGTTAATTCTTGGACAAGGGGGCAGTATTGTAGTACAGGCAGTCCCGGGTTACATACAAGATAGGGTATGGAGGTTTGTTCTTAAGTTTTAATTTGTATGTAAGTCGAACTGTATATTTTATAATGGAAGTTCTAGACAATTTTTTGCTTTTGCCCCAGTGACAATTGGAGTTTCAAAATTTTTGGTGTAATTGGACCAAGGATTATCAAGTAAAGCTTCATACAGACACCTTACAGGATTATGCAGCTGGGAGTATAGTAAAGCACCAGAGACTTAAACAGAGGTCAGTGGGCAGAGGGTCCGTCTGTAATATGGGTGTCTGTAAGTCGGGTGCCTTACGTAGGGGACGCTGTGTAGTATAATTCTGGGACATAGGGGAAGTATTATGTAGTTATAGTCTTTTCACCCTCTGGCGAAAAAAGGCTAGAATCCTGTGAAGAAATAATAAATGTGAATACCTGCTTGGCTGCAGGGAGGGACAGTACTAGGGACTACCAGAGCCCCTGGTGTGCAGGCCGTTATTCACAAAACCTGCTGCAAGGGTTCAGACAATTTCTACCATCATTTAAATTGTCTTGTTGTAGTCTGCTCTGGGGGCTATATTACTTATTATATAAATACAGTATATGAAGTAGTGGTTTCTGGGGGGATTTACTCTGTACTTTGTTTTTTGGCACATCTAGGGTTTTGTGAATAATAGTGCGGCCCCTTGAAGGATAGCGGCTTGACAAATGCGGGCCCTAGGCCTAAAAAAGTTGTGCACCCCTGCTCTGTTTGTATAGATTGCTTGATATACAGAGTATCTTGTGTTACATAAGCATAAGTAATAAATAACAAATGAGAACAGTGTCTCCGTAGCAAAGCCTCATGATGAAATTTAAAGAGTTGCAGCAACTTAGAAAGATGGAGAGGGCAGTGGTTGATCATTGGTGATGTGCAAGTATTCATGATAAATCTAGGTACCAATCAGAATAGGCTATGAAAACGCAAAAGGAACTAACAGACAGTTTATGACTATAACTCATAAGAAGCGCAAATGAAACCCTATTTGCATGGGATTAGGGTGCAATCATTATTAGAAGCCTATAACAGCAAGCAACATAGTTACTGGCTGTCCATACACAGGCAAAAACGCGCATCTTACATATTTGCCAGCCACAGTGTTAACGGATTCAATTTCCCTATACACCAGATCTCTTGTACCTGGCCAGCTGCCACCTGTTTTGGCACTAATTAAAGGTCAATTCCCATTTGTCAAAAACATTTGTCAACGTCTCTATGAATTAGTGAGAATTATTTGTGAATGCAATCCTACGTAAATGGTGTGCCCTCCAGAAAGCTTAGAAAAATTGCCTATCCATATCTTAGAATTTTACCAATGTGTTAAACATTATTTTCTGATAAAATATTGGCAAGGGCCATGTTCACATTTCCGTCATGGCTGCCAGTTTAATAGCAACCGACTGTATTACCTTAATCAGGTTTTGGGGCTTTCATTGAGTTTTTTTTGTTTCAACAGCAACAGCTGTGCTTTCAGTACAGAAACAGATCCTTATGAGATGTTTCTTTACTTACCTATTACAGATAAGCCCAGTTTATTCACTGTATCCAACCTCCCCTTATAAGCTGAACAATGAGCTAAAAAATCAAATTTTATTATTTGCCTTTTTAAATGGAACCTGTCACACATTTTGCACATTACAGCCAGTGGCAGGTCTATAGAGCTCTATTAGCTGACATCAGAGGGGGTGTGTCTGATTGGGACCCCTCCCATCTCCCTCCTATGCCTTATCTCCTGCTATAGTAGTAGTCACTTCATGTGGACCAGGGGTGACATAATTCAGGATCCTGTTAGCCTTAACAATAGAAAACTGTACCACATACATGCATCTGGCCACATGAAGTCACAGCAGCCTCCATGGATTCTACTCTTTCCATCTTCGTGGAGGCTGCTTTGACTTTCATGTGACCATGGTGTACATTTTGGTATTGTTAGAAGGGCTGAAGGACTGCCAATCAGATCACTGATTGTGAATGTAACACAAGGCACCATGTAAAAAAATTTACACACATTTCCTATAAGTAAATAGACACAGAGTGTTGAATAAGGCGGCTATGAAAGGAGACTAAGGCAACTACCTTTAGGGATTCTTGCATTTCCCAAGACTAGAAGCAAAATGTTGACCTTTTTGTAGTCATTAAAAGTAGCATATTCTTCTACTATATTATTTGATCTCATTAAGTCCTATTAATGACTGGTCTGCAAAAAAAAAAAATTATGTATATGCAGTTGCAAATTGTAAAAATTGATAGTGTTCTTTTACATTGGCCAAATGGAAATATCTGCAGTGTTCTGACATTAGAATACCAGTAAGCATTAGCTGCATCTTGCATATCAAGCATATTCTATTTTTTCTTTTTTCTCCAGTCCTCTGGGTACTTAAGTTTAGTTATGCTAATAACAATCATAACTATCAAAATGTTACATGATGACATTCATTTATTAGTTTTGAATGAGAAGTTCCACTCAGTATTCCTAATGAAATGATATTGTGAACAGTAAATCAATCTAAAGCTGTAATTTCCATAATACAATGAATCTCTTCGGGTATTTAAGTCGGCATCATCTGCCCCAATGTCATCCATGCCATCACCATTTGCTTTTAGATCTGCCAGAGGTGATTTCATAGTATGCGTCAGCCCATATAAACATTCGTAACTTTATGTGAAGTCGGTCACATAAACTACCAAATACTCCAAGGCCGGCTGTCTTGGAGGTTGTGCTGGACTCTGAACTCTCCCTTTGCACTGTATATTCAAACCACTTGCTCGCTCTTGCCGACATTCATCTAAAAAAAAAAGACGAAAACATCCACCCCATTCGTACATTGAAACCTTAAAATGCTTAATTGTTGTTATGATTCACTCTTCGACTACTGTAACTCCCAACAAATCGGTCTTCCCCTCACTAAAACTCTCTCCTCTGCCATCTATTCTTTATGCAGCAGCAAGGCTTTTGACCAAACGCTATCGAATGCCCCCTGTCTGGTCAGTCATTGCACTGGTGCCTATGTCCTTCCAAATATAGTTTAAAGCTACATGCACACTGCGTTGCCCGCAGTAGCGTAGCGCGGCAGGCACCGGTAGCTCGCTGGGAGAGAGGAGAGGGAGGTCCGTGGGCTCACCCCCGCCCCTCTCCATAGGGATATAGTGCGCACAGCCTATCTTTTCACGGGGTACGGAGCGGTACGGTGCTCACCTGTGCTGCACCATACCGCTCCCGTAGGTCGCCTTGAGGCTAATTGAAATGTATGGGGGACGTATATCGGAGTATATACCTTGGCCAATTACATCCCCCAACATTCGTGTGAATGTAGCTTAAAATAATAATCTTCATCCACAAAGCTCCTGCACAGCGCTGCACCTCCCTACCTCTGGTCTCATCTCAGACTATCGCCCAAGTTGTGCTCTTTAATCTGCCAGTGATCTTAGATTATCTCTTCCTTAATTTGAACATGTTGTTTTTAAAAATGCATCCAAACCAAAGCCCAACCCTGTGATTACCCCAGATGGTTTTTCAAGGTGCAAGGTAAGTTATAAACAAATATACTGTAATGCAAATGCTTAAAAAAGGCAGAGAGGGCATTTTTGCACTGCAGGTGATAAGCACTGCAACACTGTCTTTAGTGAAAATGAGGTCCCAGGTGACAGGTTCCCTTAATATTTTATTCCGTCCTCTAAAGAATGTAGACGCATTATAAGCTCTTAACCCTTTGTTCACGTTCCCACGTTACAAGCTCCTCAGACTGTAAGCTCCTATGCGACAGCAGCGGCCCTCCCGGTAGACACCCTCTTCCCCCCACACTGTGCTTATTTATGGTATTACTCCGTGTCCCGACCTATCTATACGTTCTGCTACTGATGATGTCTTGAAAGTCGCTGATGAATACAATGTATAGAATAGCTAATAGAATTAATGTATTTCTATACTATCTTCTTTGAAGAGAGATGAGAAATTAAATATCTATTAGATAGGCAGCAATGAATATAGCACGCAGGGATTTATGCCAACCATATTAACATAAACCAATCCCAAAAGTGTATGTAGAAGATTAAGAATGGAATGCAGAAACACTAACACAACAAGAAACAAAATGAACTAGATGTTCCTCAATTCAATCCAGAGATCCTTCCGATGAGGAAAAAAACAAAAACCTATCTTAACCCCTTACCGCGCAGACTTTTTCGTTTCATTTTTTACTCCCCAACTTCAAAAATCTGTAACTTAATTTTTACATGTACAGAGCTGTGTGACAACTTATTTTCTGTGAACAAATTACACTTCAAAATGGTGTGTATTTAATTCCATGCCATAACAAATTGACATAGGTTTATATGTTTTCATACATTTAAAAAAATGAAAACCTCCTGTACAAAAAATGTTGGGGGGGGGGGGATTTTGCAATCTTCAGCCGCTAATGATTTTTGTATACTTTGGTGTATTGAGCTGTGGGGGTGGTTGTCGTTTTTTGCGGATTTTGATGACGTTACTTTGGGCACGCGATTTTCCGTGCTGGGGTTAAACACAGTGAAAAAACCGTCAATATTTGATAGATCGAGCAATTTCCAGATGCGGCAATACCTAATGTGTTTATGATTTTTACTGTTATTTATATTATATAGTTCTAGGGAGAATAGGGGGGTGATTTGAGTTTTTAGGGTTTTTTTATAACATATTATTTTATTTTTTTTTAATTTTACAATTTTTTACTTTTTTCAGCATCCCTGGGTACTTTAACCCTAGGTTGTCTGCAAGATCCTATCATCTGTAGTATGCAGTATATAGGGATTTTTATCCTAATACATTACAATGTGCTGATAGCACATTTGTAATGCCATGGGTTTAACCCGAAGTATCCTCGGGTCTTCGTGAGACAAAGGCTACCATGGCGACGGATCGCCACTCCCGATATGACGACTGGCGGGACTGTACCATGGTACAGTATGTGTATAGTTCTCCATAGAAGAAAACATAATATTTACAGTATCTATTTGGTTTATCTTTATCATGTTTTATCATCTTTATTTTAACCATAGTTTCCTAATAGGGAAAAGAAATAAGTACTTCTTGTCCAGGGTTTTAAAATATTACCATATTAGAGTATAAATATCTGCTAAATGCCATAAAAATGCCAACTACTGAGGAAGGAGTAAGTAGAGGTTCCGAAACACATATAGTTAACATCCGAGACTTCTTTGGATGGTTTGCACTTGGACCTGACCATTTAATTAAAGGGGGTTTCCATCTGGGCATTCACATTTAATTAAATTAATTTGCCATATGTAAACATTTCTTCACATTGGATGTTAATAAAAAAATGTTCCTGTGTGAAGATTAATTTCTTAAATGTAACATGTTGTCCCTAGAAACGAGATAGCTTCCTACGGATATGACCAACCCCATTTGCGCTATTAGTCTGTCAGACACGATGGTTTCAGCAATTATGACCACAGGACGGGATGTGGGGACATGCCAGTACCCCCGGACATTTCATATACAAATATTTTTGGTTACTCCTAACACGCCCACATCTCTCTCACGCGGCCAGCCTACTCCAACACTGTCCACCTTACATTTCATACCCTCCACCACAACATGTTCACTTTTCTAAATCTCATCTTTTATAGCTTTTTTACCGATCTATAGCCACATCTTTTTTTTACTCGTCCCCTCCAAAAATTGGTTGTAACCGTGCCCTAGGCTGATCCCTATATTAATTCTAAACCCGGACTACACTGCTCCGGAAAGCAGGGGCACACACTGGAACGCCTGGGCCACCCCAAAAGACTTGTGCCTACCGCTATCATAGCATGGAATTACAGGGCGAGACTGCCCGCCTTTATCTAAGCAATGAAAATTACAGGGTGAGATGTTTATCGCTGCATGCCTGAGAATTGAAAATACCAATAAATTACTCGGCAGACACCTGATATTTAAACATGTAGAAAGGACAGCAGCCGACTGGGAAGCCATAATTCCATAAATGTATCTAATTGTGGACTTGCCATTGTCATTTTTACAAACGTCTGTATGGGGGAACTGGAACAAAATGCGCAGTCTTACAACCCAATTTCCTCCACCCGTCATGCTCTGCTCACTTGGGTCTAGCCAATTTGTTCAGCAAAAGAACATTAAGGAGGCTGACAACCAGTTATTTCTTAATTTGTCAAGAAAATTTCAGATTCAACTATTTAGAAAGCCCATTCAGTTATTAGAAACTCCCCCAACAAAGCCCTTACTTTTAAACCGAACTCCTAAACCACTATTCAAACAATCTTTGGAAGTGTGTTAACTCTTAAGCATCTCGCAAACATACATAAAATGGAAGGTTCTATATGGAATTTTCAAATTTGACAAATAAAGTTTATATAGCTGTAAAATGACATGTTCATTGGGATAAATGGAATATCTTAGATGTTGTTGTGCAGTTTCTATGAGATATAGGGATATTACCTGTTTTATGTAAAACACTTTTGGGCCTAAAGAGGCACAGAAGGAAAGGAGCGCTACAGCTTTTGGAGATGGTAAATTTGATTCCAGGGTGCCATTAACATATTGAACAGTTCTGAGGTTACAAGACCTGTGGAAACCCCCAAAATTATGACATTTGAAACTGCCCGCCCAAAGAATTTACACACAGTCTGTGACCATTTTACCATCAAGATGTAGTGGTCATATGAGTGAAATTGTTTTTACAAAAACATTACTTGTCCCCACACATTCTTTCAGAAGGGGTTAACGACAAAAATGTCCCCGTTACCAGTTCTGTCGCATGCAGTATAGACAATGGTCACATTACTGTTGAGGGCGCACCGTAGTGGTTCAGGAGGGAAGGGGCGCCAAATCAGTTTTTGGAGGAGAGAGAGAGTTTTGGAGCAGTCAGGTCCTGTCGTATTTGGACCCATAAGATAGTGGACAATATGAAACCCAACGAGTGACCCTATTGTAAATAAACCCCTCACATAACACAGTAGCACCACTTTTTTGGGTTGTACTAACCAGAGCTTATATTTTATGACTTTTTAGGAGAGGGATTGCAAAAAAATTCTGCTGTAAATTATTTTTAAAATTTCGGTACATCTTTTGTTTATATACCGTATTCCATCGTATCATGTACTTAGAGTTATGGTAATTAAATTCTGCTTGAGTCGCTTTGGCCGGAAAAAATCATGGAGTGAGAAAAATCAAGTTTTTGCATGCTAAGGTTCTAGAGGTCTAAGGCCCCTTCCACACGAGGAGATGTGATGCGAGAACTCGCATCCACACTGCAACGGCAGCTACCGGGGAACCGCACGGCCCGAACGCTGCCCCGCGGGAGTGATCAGCATGTCAAGGTCCACTCCGCGGTTTGCAGCGTTCGGGCGTGCGTCCCGGCAGCTTGCGTTGCGCGTGTGATGCGATTCACGCATCACACACCGCTAGTGTGGAAAGGGCCTAAATAGTTTATTTTTCTTTTTTTTGTTCGCTGGAAACTAATGTTTTAGGCTTCATTTTTGTGGGAAGAGTTGTACTTTTGGGGATAAATGTGACTTTTTATTGCATTTGGCTGGTTGTGATGTGCCAGAAATTATCATTTTTGGCATTGTTTTTATTTTTCAAGTGTTCACGACATGGTAACCCTAATCTGTGGGGATTTTTGTGATGATTGTACTTGATGGTGGCAGTGTATATAACACGCAAAGATCGCAAATCCGAGTGCCAATCTCCTTGACACACACAACAATGCCCTGCAACTAAGAGAGTTTAAATGCGTTTTAAAAAGTTGACAGAAGGTGGCTGCAACAAAAAAACGACACCCTTGCTTTAGTAAGTAGCAACTGCATTTGACTTTTAACCTGAATGACACGGATTGCTTGCAAGCCTATCTTAGGCCGCTGCCTCAGTAGATGATTTGCAGGGACAATAGGGTTCTGATGGTGGCATGGGTATGGGTATTGACTCAGAATCAAAAAAAGCTTGATCCTGGTGTTAACCCCTTAGGCCCCTTCTCCACTGGCCGTTTTTCTAGAGCGAGTTATGCCGCGTGCATTTGACGCGAAGAACTTGCATGCATCTGTCCCCTTGTATCAATTGGTCTTTCTTCATTGGTGTTGGTTTTTGCACGGCGTGCTGGCGTTACGTTTGCAACCACACGCGTCAAATCGCACGGCTCCTCTATTTTTGCGATTCACGCGCATTTTCACGCCCCATTCAAGTTCTGGGACCGTATCACAAAAACGCCGCACTCGCAACATTGGCAAGGCAATTCGAGTGCAATGCGTTTTTAACGTTACAGGGTTGCTAGTGACCAGCATTATAAAACCCGTATTTCCCCTGCTCTGCGAACGCATCATTAATTACACCAAACACATGAAGAACAGTGAAAGCATAGACATAAAACAGTGACACAGGAAACACAGTGAATACAGGGATCATTACGAGATAAACACCGGGCAGAACACCGTGACCGACTAGATTACAGCTGTCGGCACATTGCTACTTGTCGGGAGATCCGCGAGGAGCGGGCGAACAACCAATCGCATTGAAGACCCCTCCTATGTGGACCACCACATGCGATGTTTCCATTACATCTGCAAGTCTTTTCACCCCCTCTATATTGTTCTTCAAATGCTTTTTGTTCGCACCCGCTCCGCGCGTATCTACGACAAGAAGAAAGATGGGCCGACACTTTCTCTCTTCTGCCATGTGTTCTGCACTGTATGTTTTATAGACTGATCCTGATATTCACGTGTCACTGTGTTCACGTTTTTATTATATTCTTCATGTTCTCTCACATTGCTAACTTGTCGGGACGCTAATATACGCTAGCGCGGACGGAAAACAGTGAAGATAGATCGAGATGTTTGCAACCTATAGCAGGACATTATTTTTCAATTAATAAAAACATTTTCTTCCCGAACCTGGTCACTTGAAAAAGTTCCCATTGACTTACAACACGCGCGTGAAAAACCGCACACCGAAAACAGCAAAACAACAACGCGCAACAAAAAATAAACACAAAACGCCGCAAAAACCGTTCAGTTTTTCACGCATGCCCCCCTGCGTGAAACGCACCAGCTAGTGTAGCAAGCGGCCTAGACACTGCAGTCCAAATATGGAGAGCAGTGTCTTAAGTGGCTTCAGAGAGAGTGTACTTTTTGATCATACTGATCATACACTCACCCGGCCAACTGATTAGGTAACCCATGCTAGGAAACGGGTTGCCCCCCTTTTTGCTTCAGGACCTGCCTAAGGTACTTTGTGGACCTAGATACAACAAGGTGCTGGAGAGCATTCTCAGAGAATTTTGGTCAAGTTATTTGACATGATGGCATCACACAGTTGCCGCAATTTATCGGCTGCACATCCATGATGCGAATCCCCGTTCCACCAATCCCAAAGATGCTCTCTGGATGAGTCTGGGATGTGGAGGCATTTGAGTACAGGTGAATCATTGTCATGTCAAGAAACCCGTTCTGCGATGCTCCCGCTTTTGACATGGGCATCCTATCTGCTGAAAAGTTAGCCATCAGTGTGGGGTACATTGTGGTCATAAAGGGATGGAACATGGTCCGGCAACACTACTCAGAGTAGGCTGTGGCGGCACCGTGCTCAATTGGTACCAAGGGGCCCAAAGAGTGCCAAGAAATATTCCCCACCCATGACACCCCCACCACCAGGCCTGAACCGTGATACAAGACAGGAGGGATCATGAACATGTGTTGACGCCAAATTCTGACCTACCATCCGAATGTCGCAGCAGAAAATTGAGCCGCCTCAGGACCAGCACCGTTTACCACTTTTATGTCCACTTCGCTGGCTGTGCAAATTGTCGCCTCGTTTGCCGTTCTTAGCTGTGAAAGGAGTGCAACCGGTGTGGTCTTCGTGATGTATGCCCATCTGCCTCAAAAGTTCGCCGTACTCTGCGTCAGAGCTGCTCTTTCTGCCTACCTTGGTTGAAGGGGGTGGCGAGTTGGTCACTGTTTTGCCTCTCTATTCAGCTCGAAACCAAGTCGGCCCATTCTCCTGGACCACTGGCATCAACAAGGCATTTCCGCCCACAGAACTGCCACATCACTGGATGATTTTTTCTTTTCAGACCATCTCTGTAAACCCTAGAGATGTTAGAGCGTGGATGAAAATCCCAGTAGATCAGCAGTTTATGGAACTCAGAACCCGCCCTTCTGGCACCAAACAACCATGCCCCGTCAAAGGCACTGAAATCACCTTTTCCCAGACTGATGCTCGGTTTTTGAACTGCAGGAGATTGTCTTGACATGTCTACATGCCTATATGCACCGAGTTGCCGACATGTGATTGGCTGATTATAACTTAAGTGTAAACGAGGGCGTGGACAGGTGACCTTAATATAAGTGGACGGGAGTGTCTAATCTATACTTATATTCCTTATAGTCTTCTCCGTTGTAAGGGTTCAGAGTAGAGAATCTGATCCCGTCAGCATCCAGAGAGGCACTAGGGCCAGTGATGGCGAACCTTAGAGACCAAGTGCCCAAACTGCCAACCAAAGTCTACGCTCTCATTGCAGAGGGCCAACCGGCATGAGCCGATCATACACGACAATCCTCCTCTATAAGGGACAAACTAAAGTAGTATCATGATAAATCCACCATATGATACTAAACAGACCCTATCACTACTAATAATCACTAAGCAGTGAGCAACTACAGTGAGGAGCACTACCCCCCATCCACTGAGGAGCATACCCCCCAGCCCCCTGAGGTAGCACTCCCCCCATCCACTGAGGAGCATACCCCCATCCACTGAGGAGCATACCCCCATCCACTGAGGACTACCCCCAATCCACTGAGGAGCACGACCCCATCCACTGAGGAACATCACCAGTCCACTGCGGAAAACACCCCCATCCATGAGGAACACTACCCCCATCCACTGAGGAACTACCCCATACTGCGGATCACTACCCCCATCCGTGAGGGACACTACCTCCATCCAGCTGAGGGACACTACCCCCATCCAGTGAGGGACACTACCTCATTTCCAGTGAGTAACACTACCCCATCCACTGAGGTAAACTACCCCCATCCACTGCGGCCACATACCCCCATCCACTGAGAGCATCCCCCATCCAGTGAGGATCACTACCCCATCAGGAGGGATCACTACCCCCATCCAGTGGGGACACTACCTCCATGCCCGTGAGGGACACCCCCCATCCAGTGAGGAAAACACTCCGCCAGCCAGTGCGGACCACTACCCCCAGCCCGTGAGAACCACTACCCCATCCAGTGCGATCACCTACCCCATCCATGTGTAGATCACCTACCACCATCCAGTGAGGGACACTACTCCCCTCCAGGGAGGGACACTCACCCCCCATCCAGTGAGGGACATCCCTCCATCCCGTGAGGACACACCCATCCACGAGGAAACTACCCCATCCACTGAGGACCACTACCCCCATCCACTGAGAGCACTACCCCCATCCCAGTGAGGCTCACTACCCCCATCCAGTGCGGATCACACCCCCAGCAGTGAGGGGGACACTACCTCCATCCAGTGAGGGACCTACCTCCATCCAGGAGGAACACTTTTTTACCGACATCCAGTGAGGAAACACTACGTCCCGCCCGTGAGAGAACACTACCCCCATACGTGAGGATCACTTACCCCATCCAGTGAGGATACTACCCCATCCGTGAGGACACTACCTCCATCCCGTGAGGGAACACACCGCCACGAGTGAGGAACACTACCCCAGGCCAGTGAGGAACACTACCCCCAGACCAGGAGGAACACTACCCCCAGCCAGTGTGAGGAACTTACCCCATCAGTGAGGAACCACTACCCCCATCCAGTGAGGAACACTAACACCCATCAGTGCGGAAAACTACCCCCAGCCAGTGAGGACACTACCACCCGCAGTGAAGGAACACTACCCAAGCCAGTGAGGATCATACCCCAATACAGTGAGGATCACTACCCCATCCAGTGAGGGCACTACCTCATCCGTGAGGTACACTACCCCATCCAGTGAGGGACAGCTACCTCCATCCAGTGAGGGACCTACCTCCATCCAGTGGGGACACTACCTTCCATCCCGTGAGGGGACAATACCTCATCAGTGAGGAAATACCTCCATCCAGTGAGGAAAACTACCCCCATTTACAGTGAGGTGAACATACCCACCATCAGTGGATCCACTACCCCACATCCAGTGAGGGGCACTACCTCCATCAGTGCGGGACACTACACCTCCATCCAGTGAGGGACACTACCTCATACAGATGCTGATCACTACCCCCAGCCAGGAGGGACCACTACCCCCAACATGTTCGAGGAACACTACCCCGCCAGGAGAAACACTTAACCCCCTCCAGTGAGGATCACTAACCCATCAAGTGAGGGACACTCCTCCATCCAGTGAGGAACACTACCCCCAGCTAGTGAGAGCGCTACCCCCACTCCAGTGACGGAGACTTACCCCATCTAGTGAAGAGCATTTACCCCCAGCCAGTGAGGAGCACTACCCCATCTAGTGAAGAGCATCTACCCCCAGCCAGTGAAGGAGCATACCCCATCTCGTGAAGAGCACTACCCCCATACAGTGACCACTATAGGGCATCGGAAGGCTTGTGAATTTCAATTTGGCGGCGGCATGTGACATGCGGCCGTGAGGCCGTGTAGGCACCCTGGATTCACTGGACCGGCAGGCCCAGCAACCAAGGGATAGCAGCCAGGGCGTTACTGTGGCCATGGGAAGGGTCATAAAGGGCGTTGACACTAAACCAATAAGGACTGTCGTTGTCTAGTGTCCCAAAGCTGCCTGCTGCCTGTGAACGCACACGAACAGTGTGCTCCATTGTACTCACCGGGCGTTGTGTAAGCTCCGGATGTTTGCATCATATCACAGAGTCTCCCGGTGCAGGGGAGGAGGGGGAGGGAGTTGCGGGGCGGGGGCACTGACGGCGCTGTGGTTCTACGGCGGGCACTTGTGAGCACCGAGCAGCGTCAGATGCAGTCATACAGAAGAGGAGATCACCTGCGCTTCGGCAAGAGGCGATATTCTGCATTGCACTGAGCTGCAGTGATGAACAGGGAAATGGAACGGGAAGAGGGTACGCGTGCCACAGAGCGGGCTGTGCGTGCCCTCTCGGCACGCGTTGCCAATAGTTCGCCACCAATGCATGGTAATTGACCTTCTCAAGTCTCTGGGTTAAAGATATCAAATAGGGTATGCAATTTAAATCTGCCCGTTATAGGTTGTCAACTCATAATTTTGATTTTCAAGCGAAGGATCAGATCCTTATTTAGGTGTTACATCTGGCAGTGGATGAGCATTATAATGCTAATTATCCCCACCCACACCACTAATGAAGATCTCACACCAAGGACCCCTTATAACCTGCAGGTTCAGTAGAATCTATTTATAAAGACATCTGCTTCCACCGTTTGTATATATTGGAGTTGCCTACTCCCCTTAATGTCAAGGACCTGAACTTTCACAAGGCTTCAAATCCCTCGGCTTATTATGGATGTCGGGACATTCACAGGGCCGGTTTGGGTTATCCATGCCTTCAACATTCTATTAGTATTCTGCTAGCCTTTATTATTATACAATACATACAATATTGGTCTTTCTGTTCTTTAGGTCCAAACTCATGGTGTGGACCAGCGATGGAATCCAGAGAGTTTCTTTTCCACGTCCCTCACCCTCTATTTTCCCTCCCTGGTCCTTTGCTCTTTGAAAACAGGCAGGTAATGAGACCAACCTTGATATCACCCCACAAGCCTCTATTTAATTTTGTGGGTAAATCACTTTATTGATTTAACTATTAAATATTTGAGCCTTTCGGTGGTGGTCCCCAACGGTTCCTAAAAGGGGACAGAAAATCCTGTAAATAACACAATGGCAGCTCTGACAGACAGTCAGTAGAGCAGTGGACATTAATGCTAACCAAATAACTGGCTAAGAGCCAAGAAATCTTGTTACACTTGTTAAATAAAAGGCTACATTTGTTATCTTTGTGTTGTATACTTCTTTTTCCATTATCCTGCCAACAATAAAAAATCTGTAGATAGCTGCATGCTTAAACCACTCTACATGCTTTATGTAACTGATGAAGAGCTCGAAATGTGTTTTACTGAGCAAACCAATAAAGACGTTTGATCGATACAAGTTGCTACTATGAGTGATTTCTGGGAACCCCAAGCCACTGCAGTTAACAGCGGCTAATGACACCCCAGTAGCCTTAAAGGGGTATCTAATCTGGGCATTCACATTTCAGTTTCAGTAATCTGCAATAAAAACATTTCTTCAATTAGATGGTATACAAAAAAAATGTTCCTGTGTGCAGATAATTTTCTCATAATGTCGTCATTTTGGTCCCTTAGAAACAAGACTGCTTTTTTTTTTTTTCCCTGGATAGGCCACCTCTGCATAGAGGTATTGACACACGAACAAAAAGTTTTGTACTGAAATGTCTGGGAGTTCATGTCCCAGCCACCTGTGGTAATGATGCTGAAGCCGGCGCGTCCTGCAGGGCTCATAAGATGTCTGGCCACTGCTGCCAGAGTGTGACGTGGTCGTAACGCGGAAGGAAAGAGTTATTCGTTCATCAGGGACAACATGCTCTGTTTATAGGACAATTCTCTTCACACAGGAAATTTTTTTTATACATCCAAATGAAGCAATGTTATATATGGACGATTACGTGAGACTGAATGTGAAGGCCCAGACGAGAATACCCCTGTCGTTGTGATCCCTGGAACAGTCGTGCCACCAAGTCGTTGCCTTCGCGCTCGGAGGGTTTGTCTGTTGCCCTTTTCTGTGAGCCGGTTTTTAAAGTGGCAGCAGCTGCAAATTTTATCCTCTCTCTGTCACGGGCACCCCCGCGATCCATACCCCGGATCGCGGGTGCACCCGTTGCCCTCCGTTGCGGGCACCCTCGCGATCCATATAGCGGATCGCGGGTGCCCCGTCCCCTCGATGCCCGTGCTCCGGTGCACTACTACCGGCTCCGCTCCAGCCGGAATGGTCTCGCGGCGCGGGCCCCGCTCCCTAGGGCGATAGCGCGCGAGGCCACTGCCTCAGATTTTTAAACGGCCAGGCAACAGTGGTTAGTATTGTCCATTTTGTTTTGTAGATAACCTTGTTTCCCAATAATCACTGCGGATCTGTGTGCATCTAGCCTTGAGAGAACGCTTCCTAGCGAGTATGCCTGTGTTCCTGCGTATACCTGTATTCTGCGTTCCGTGTATTCCTGGGTGGTCCCGTTCTGAGCCTGTGTGCGTGTTAACTTGTGTTACACTCCGTTGCTGTGTGCCTGGTTACCGTCCCTCCTGCCTGGACCTCTGTTTCGACCCCGACTTGAACATGACGTGGCCATCTCTGCGCCGCCCTGACCATGTGCCTGGACCCGACTCCGAGTTTGTCATCCGTTAAGTACCTCGACCGCGGCTGCCCCTGGGTAGTCACACCTGGGAAACGAACTAGGGGTTACCGCCGCAGCAAGTCAAACCCGCTTTGCGGCGGGCTTGGGAAAACCAGCGGTGACGCAGGCTCCCGGTTTCCGGGTGTTGGCTAGTTACATCTCCCGCGGGGCCAGAGGATCCACTGATCCTAACAGTAAGATCCGGCCAGGATCCGCGCGGCTCCTTCTCCCAGTCAGACCTGATACAGGCACCATCGTGATCCACCAGTCCCGGCAGATGCAGCAAGCGGCATCAGGCTAGAGCAAGGTCACCGCCCATGCTCAACCAACACTTGCTACCCAACATCAGCAACGTCTCCTGAAGTCGGCCGCCTGCGAACCCCTGCTCCCGGCTATCTTCCTAGTGCTGAACCCAGGCTAGCCTTCATTGCCCGGCAAGATGAGGAGATCCAAAGATGTGCAGGGGCTTCATTAAACCCAGTGCCTTGCAAATAGAACTGATGCCGTCGCAATTTGCCACAGAGCGGTCCAAAGGGGCATTGTCTCAGCTTTTCCGGGAAAGCCCTGGCCCTCGTGGCTACTCCGCTTTGGGGGACAGAGAGACCGGTTGTGTCTAAACCTAACTGCGTCTTTGTCAGAGTTCCGGGGGTCCGTCTTCGAGGAACCAGCACGCGCTACCTCTGCGGAGTCTTGATTGTGAACTTGCGTCGGGCAAGTAAATCGGGGGAGAGTAACGCAGTTCAATCCGCACCCGGCTTTGAACTTGCGTTGGAACACGATGCAGCCCTCATCGCTAACATTTAAGAAAGGGCTCTCTGCGCAGGTCAAGGGGACGCACTGCAGCTCGGGGATCTTCCATCTATCTGAGTGAACTCATCACCTTGGCCACTCGAATTGATTGTTCGGGTACGGGCGATAGCGAGGAACTACGCTCCGAGTATCCCCAGCCGTGTTAGACGCATTCCGGCCTGGCGCCAGTCTTCCAAAGGCCGCTCCAGGGCCGCCCTGAATTTCTGCTGAGGAAACCCATGCAGGTTGATCGAACCCGACTCAACTTCCGAGAGCGTTCAAGACGCCGACAGGAGCACCTCATGTCTGTATGTGCCCCAGCCCTGGAGCATTTATCGGTTCCTCCTGTCCGTCCTCCGCGTCCGGAAACGCCAGCACCTCGGGTCTTGGGAGAAGCTTCCCTAGGTGTAACATACAGCTTTCTCCCCGTCTGACTCTCCCGTGGCCTCAGCGGTGGCACGGAACCAGCTCCGGTAGGGCCTTCGGGGGACGTCCGATCTACAGCGAGTCATGGATGCAGCCTTGGTCTCTCAGCATCACTTCCGGTGGTTCGTCTCGAGAAGCCATGTTATTGCCCGGTTTCACAATGGTCAGCTTATTCTCAGTACCCATCTGGTTTCGCCGGAGCCCCTGCTTCTGCCAGTGGTGCCCTACATCAAGAGAGACTTTCGTTTTTGGTGCTTGCCCCAGCGCACCTCTGCTCTTACTGTGGGTCTCCCATGGTTGCAGCTTCATGCCCCTTGTACTGGACTGGTTCCCCGAGGCTATCCTCCGTTGGGTCGAACTGTGATACGTTGTATTGCAGATACCCGTATGCTAACTGATGAGGCTTCGACTATGGCTCCCAAGTCTCTGGGTCTTCTGCCAGCCTTTTATCGGGCCTTTTCGGACGTTTTATCCAAGAGCAGGGAGATTTACCCCACATCGTCCACTTGATAGCCTGTGGATCTCTTCCTGGGCACTCCTCCAAGAGTCGTGTCTCCCTCTTTCTGTACCTGAGCTCTAGCCATGTCCGACTACATCAAGGAGAATCTGCAGAGGGTTTATACGCAAGTCCTCCTCTAAGGTGGCGCCGTTTTTTCTTCGTTACCAAGAAGGACGGATCCCTAGTCCCGTATAGACTATGTGGGCTGAATAAGATCCACGGTAAAAAACCGTTACCCCAGCCGTTTTGATTACGAACTCTTGATGCCTCGTGGTTCCAAGGGTTCTCCAAGTGGACCTCCGTGGTGCTTACACTCTCATCGGATACGCAAGGGAGAGTAGAAGCGTTGTTTACACCCGTGACGGCACTTTCGAGTAACCTAGTGATCCCTTTGGATGTGTAATGCCCTGTGTTTTTCAGAGTTTGTGAACGACATTTTCGGAAACATTCTTATACTTGTGTCGTGGTCTACCTCGATGAATCTTGTGTATCCTCTTCCCGACCTTGAGTCCCACCAGGCACCACGTACGGACAATCTAGGTCGACTTCGTGCCAATCACCTCTATGCCAAGTTAGAACAATGCTGTTTCCCAGACTGCCTCCCTCAGTTAATCATTTCCAACAAGGAGGCCTCAAGAGGACCCAGCGAAGCTGTTGCGTTTTTCAGTGGCAACGTCTGAGGGTCTCGAGCATACAGAGGTTCCTGGGGTTTGAGCACTATTACGTCAGTTTATTCCCCCATTTCCACTTTGGTGTCCCCATCGTGGCGCTCAACAAGAAGGGTGCCAATCCAGTGCCCGGGTCTAACTGCTGCTTGGAAATGGCCTTTCCCAGTTAAAGTTGTTCTCCTCGGCTCCCGTACTCTCTAGGCCAGATACGGACAAAACCCTTTCTTCTGGAGGTGGACGCATCCTCCATAGGAGCTGGAGGGTGCTCACTCAGAAAAGGGCCAAGGGCCGAACTGTGACTTGCGTTCTTTTCCAAGACTTTTCTCAGCTGGAGAGAAATTCTTCCATGGAGAGACAGGAGACATATTGCCTCAAAACTTGCTCTTGAAGATGAGACGATCTCTTCTGGATGGAGCCTCCATCCTGTTGTGGTCCACTTACCACCAAGAATTTCGTCCTCGACGCCCAGGCCGATCCCAGCAGACCGGGGAGTCTTGTTTCTTCTCCGCTTTGACTTGCTGATTCATAGTCGGTCGGCAGACAGAAGTCAAGGCCTGGATGCTCTGTCCCGTTCGTCAGATGTTGGTGGAAGATGAACCAGTTCTCGGCCACATAATTTCTCCTGATCCGCTTGTGTGCAGCTCCGGGGACCTTGCAGATGCCTCCTGGCACGACGATGTTAGACCTGCTCTCAGGAGAGGATTCTGTATTGGGAACCATTCTTCTCGTTTGGCTGGCACCCAGGATGCAGCGCTCCTTGGCCATCATCAGTCTAGCTATACTGTGGCCAGGACCTGGTCACGATGTTCGGGAGTTTGTGGGACCTGCTCCTCCTGGTGCCCGCAATAAAGCCTCTCGTCTCAAACCGGCTTGGACTGTTACTTTCCCGTGCCGATACCAGTGCCCGTGGTCTCACGTGGCAATGGAACTTTTTTTTTGTTACTGAATTTGCCTGTCTCCCCGGCAATCGTCTCTGGGTGGTGGAACGGACCGGTTTTCCAACAATGTCCAATTTTGTTCCCCTTCCAGTCTCCGTCTTCTCCACAGGCTTGCCCGTTGTTCTTCAAACACATCTTTCGTTCTGCATGCCTCGCTACACATTGTGTCCGATCGAGGAGTTCCAGTTTGTCTCGTACATCTGGCAGTCTTTAGTAACCAACTGCAGGGTCATCCTTGACTTTTTCTTCTGCTTACACCCATCAGTCGAATGGTTCAAGTAGAGGGGTGAACAAGACTTGGCTTGCTACTTGCCCGACCACTGGTCTCAGCCCCGTCAAGACAATTGGACTGACTTCTAACCTGGGACTGAGTTCTCTTACAATCTCTGGATCGGGATCTTACTGTGACGGCTCCGTTCTTGTGGTCATGGACGTTCTACCTCGCCCAACCTCTCCCCTGTCTACTCCCTCTGATTGTCCCCTGCGTGGAGGGATCTGGTGCAGGATCTCAAGGCTGTTTGGGACCAGACCCGCCAGTCCCTTCTACGAGCTTCAGAACCGTCCCCATACCAGAGACCCAGGCTGATAAAAGACGTCGAGCTCCTCCTGTCTTTACTCCTGGTGACAAAGGATGGTATCCTCCAGAACGTCGGCTTAAGTTTCAGAACCCGCTATCAACCTTGGGCCAGAGTCTTGGCCCTTTGAGGTACTCAAGCGCATTAATCACGGGGCAACACGTCGCTTCCTCCATCTATGCGGCATCCGAACTCTTTCATTGTATCCATCTGCAGCCAGTCGTCTTGCACCGCTTCACCCGCAATCCCCCCTCCGGCTCCGCGGCTGCTTCTCCAGTGTATTATTGAAGAAGGCAGGTTCTGGAAATGAGAGTTCGTGACGGAAGCGGTTCTTCCTTGTAGATGGAAGGGGTTCGGGCACTTAGGAGGGATTCCGGGAGCCGACGCGAATAGTTTTGACGACTCTCTCCACGGTTGTTTGGGGACCACGAAGAAGAGGGGGGGCAGGGACAAGGGGGGGGGGGGTATGTCAAGGGGCACCCCGCGATCCATATCGCGGAAGACGGGATGAACACCCGTGCATCCCCCGCTGCCCAGTGCTGTCGGTGACTCACTCTCCTGGCTCCCGCTCTGTCCGGACTGGTTGTCTCGCGAGCGGCCCCCTCACTAGGGCAGCTCTAGAAGCGCGCGGGCACGCCTCCAAGTTTAAAGGGCCAGAGCAAAGTGATTAGTATGGTCCTTTCCTGTTTTGTATTAGAACCTTTGTTCCCATCATTCCCCGCCGGATCTTTGTGCCTATAGCGTAAGAAAGTTCCTAAGCGAGTATGGCCTGTGTGCCTGCGTCTATTCCTGTATCCTGCGTTCCAGTGTATCCTGTGTGCCCGTTCGTGAGTTCTGTGTTGCCGTGTTACCTGTGTTCTCCCTGTTGTGTAGTGCCTGTGTTCCACGTTCCTCCTCCTGGACCTCTGTTGCGACCAGGACTTTGAACATGACGTATGCATCTCTGCCGCCTGCCTGACCTGTGCCTGGACCCGACTCGAGTTTGTCATCCGTTAAGGTACCTCGACTCGGCTGCCACCGTGGGCATAGTCACCACCTGGGACGCCTAGTGGTTATCCTGCCGCAGCAAGTCCAACCCGGCTTTGAGGGGGTCTGGGAAACCAGGTCCGCTAGGCTCCGGATTCCGGGTGTTGGGCTGTTACCCTCTCCCGCTGGTCCCTGGATCCATGATCCTAACATTCTCTAAGGATCCAGTTCTTTATCCATAATCTTACGGATATTAGAAGTATGTGTAAAAAACTCGAGGGGGGCCCCGGTACTATCTCCCAACATCTATCTGGTTCATAGACCTGCAGGAAAGCTATCTTATAGCCTCACTGGGCGACAGAACTCGGAGAAGAATACCCATTGCAAGAGTGGAAAGAATGCAGCGAAAGCTGCCTTTGTCTAAGCTTTCTTTCAATGTGGGCTTTGATGGGGAGGGCTTAACGTTTTAATGTGTCGGTATTACAGTAATAATATTAAATATTCCCACACCCTTTACAGAACCACGGAACGTGCACAAGATTAAAATAAAATGACAAAACTCTTAAACTGGGCTTATATCGACTTTGGACATTATGTGAATGCCTAAAGTACTAGAGGAAATGCATTGGCCTGATATCTGCAATGTGAAAGTAGAAAACCTGGAGTGTGTTCATTTCATCAGTATGTCCAGAGGTTTCAAGTACCACTGTTCCTATAGGATAGCATAAAACAACATCCACTGTTTACGGTCTTCGTAAAACAACAGCGGTCATGGTGAAGGTCCATTTACCTGCAATATAAAACATCCCCCCCCCCCCCCCCCCCTCCCCCCCCCCCCCCCCCCCCCCACCCCCCCCCCCCCCCCCCCCCCCCCCCCTTACCTTTGTAAGCCACAAAAAAAAAAAATAAAAATAAACCCGGTTTTAGAAGACCCTTAAATACAAACTTTCCTGTGGGGCATGCGTTGAGCTACGCTTAGGCCCTGAGCTGGTTGGTTACTCAGCAAATGGAATATAAATTGTGGTTAGTATGAAACTCCACTATATATAATCAATTGCAGCAAGTTGGGGATAAACAATATGGAGGGCTAGATGCTAAAATGTTAACTTTTATTTATAAATAAACATTAAAACCACACTTTATGCAAATTGAAAAAGTATGTAAAAAAAAAAGGGGAACATGAGTAACAATCTAGATGAATACCGGCGAAGTATAAGTCTGGGATAACAAAAAAAAGCATGAACACCAATCAAATATGGATTAAAGTCACCCAAGATAAATTGGTATCTACTACCATGACTCAGTGTCTCCAAGATCAGAGGGGGAGAGTGGGTAGTAGGGGCAACGTGGAACTATCTGTCCCTGAGGCCACCATTTTAACTCCCGCTGACAAGGGCAGTCCACAGCTGTACTTATCCTTGATAATGTATGCCCCCTGTCAGCGGCCACCTCACCCTGACGCGTTTCGTCCACCAGGACTCCTAGAGAGATAAACTGAAGTCGCCGTCCGTACTCTGGATTAGGCGTTCATGGAGCATATAACGACCTACCAGTGTGGTGAAGCTTGTTGTCCCAATGCTTCAAAGAAAATCAACATTCTGTCCTGGTGTGGACCCAGGAGAGGATGATTTCATGTGTAGGCTGGCAGTAGTGAGGCGCCAGAGTACAGGCACTTCCGCCTTAAAAGGACCAACAGCCCCGCCTCCGCTAGCCCATGAATGGGCACACCTCCACCACTACCTTGCTCCTATAGGTCAAACCTTCGTCCGTTGTATGAGAGCGGCGGACCGCGTTGTAAACACCTCCTGTGACGGACCTGAGTGAGAAAGGCTGGCCAGGAACAAAAGGGGAGGAAGCGCGCATGCGCGAATCACGGGGGAGGTCTGAGATGGGTGGCTTAAAGGGGACATCTAGCACCTGGATCAAGGATGTAAAGCAACCACATGACATAATGGCTGTTGGCCTCTGATGATCATGCTCTTTTTTTAGTTCCTGATCCTGGTTTTACAGAAAAAGGCAAATGCTCCTTCGGGGTTTCTGGTTACCATAGGTGTTACGGGAGCAGAGCTCTCAAGGCTTCTTGCATATTTTACTTACAAGCCTTTTTTTCTTAAACAGACGGGCCTAGGAAGCTTAACGAAGCGCAGTCCTGCCAAGAAGGTGCGATGGGCAGTACTTGTCAGTGTGCCTTGCTACAATCCTTTCATTATGGTGGTAGATTTCCTTAACAGAAGACTAAATATACACTCCCGCCACTTTTTTATAGGTACACCATGCTAGTAACGGTTGGAACCCATTTGCTTCAGAATGCCTCAATCTCGTGGCATAGCTTCAACAAAGATGCTGGAAGCATTCCTCAGAGATTTGGTCCATTATTGACACATTGAGGGCACACACAGTTGTCGCCAGATTTGCGGCTGCACATCCATGATGCGAATCTCCGTTTCCCCAAACCAAAGATGCTCTATTTGGCTTGAGATCTGTGATGTGGAGGCCCATTTGAGTACAGTTACTCATTGTCATGTTCAAGAAACCAGCCATGAGATGTGCCAGCTTTATGACATGGCGCATTTACCTGCAGAAAGTAGCCATCAGTGTGGGGGATACATTGTGGGTCAGAAAGGAGCGGACATGGTCAGCAACAATCACTTAAGAAGGCATGTGGTGTTGCAACTATTGCTCAATGGTACCACGGGCCCAAAGAGTGCCAAAGAAATATTCACACATTCACCATGACACACCACCAGCCGGAAACCGTTGATTACAGGCAGGATGGATCCACTGTCTTTCAATGTGTGACGCCAAATTCTGACCTACAATACGATAGCCAGCAGAGAAATCCAGACTAATCACCAGGCCACGTCTTTTTCCAATCTCTAACTGTCCATTTCGATGAGCTCTGTGCAAACTTGTAGCTCAGTTCCTGTTCGTAGCTGAAAGGAGCGTGGCACCGTGGGTGGTCTTTGCTGCTGTAGCCATCGCCTCCAAGTTCGACGTATGGGCGTTCAGAGATGCTCTTCTCCTACCTGGTTTGTAAACGGGTGGCGCTTTGAGTCACTGTTGCCTTTCTTCAGCTCGAACCCAGTCCGCCATTCTCCTTGCCCTACTGGAATCAACAAGGCATTTATGCCCACAGATGCCGTCACTGGATGTTAGTTTTCCTTTTTCGGCCATTCTCTGTTAAACATAGAGATGGTGTGCGTAAAAATCCCCGTAGATCAGCGTTCTTTAAATACTCAGGACCAAGGCCCCCTTCTGCCCAACAACCATGCAATGTTCAACGGCACTGAATCACCTTTCTTCCCCATACAAGCTTCGGTTTGAACTGCAGGAGATGTCTTGACATGGCTACCTGCTTAATGCACTGCGTTGCCGCCATAATTGATTGGCTGATTAGAAATTAAGTGTCTCAAGCCGAGACGGTGTACCTAATAAAGTGGCCTGGTGGAGTTTAAATTGCTGTGTTACAGTTAATCACAATTCTGGACAAAAGATCGTGTAGAGTTCAGTTCTTTAATTTTCCCTTTAATGTCCACCAAAAAAATGGCAGCAGAAAACAAATCCATTAGAAAGTCCACAAACCACAGGTGCATTTAAGTCCCTCATTAGGTCTTGCCAGAAGCAGGGCCTTAATAGGTTATAAAAAAAAAAAACCCTTGCCAGTGCTGATAAGTAGTAAGGTATACATCAGTTAGTAATGTACACTAAGAAACTGACTTTTTTTAATAGTAAGTAATGTACATGCTAAAACATAAAAAAGTAAATGTATTTACGTGTAAATACAATTCAATAACAATAATACATGACCCTTTTTCTCCTCCCCCCCCCCCTCTCTCCTCATAGTCCATTTACTTTATTTCTTCCTTTTAACCCCATTTCCTCGCCCCCCGTTTTTACCTCCCTTTATGATCCATATCCATCAAACAAATATTCAAATTTCTTATGACGTAAACCACTAATCTAACGAATTACGAAATTGAAAAATTCTTCCAGGCAAAGTATTAAAACAATAAAAAATAATTCAAAGCATATGAAAAGTGTCATTCATATCATAGCGTAAATAGAAAGTCAGTCAATAGAGGCAGAGTTATCAAAAGTCTAGTAGTAAACATAGACAGTCCTTGATGCACAAGCTATATAAGAGTTGATGGGGACATACTTTGCATATCCTATCGTGGCTATTTGGCACCATAAACACTGGGACAAACCTCTGTCAAGATACCATTATTTTTGGAGCAGAGGACTTTAGTGTGAAGCCACACCTGTGTTCATAACCATGGCTCTGGACATGTCATAATAGTAGTGCAGTCCATGAAAAACTGTCAAAACCTTGTAAAATGGATGTAGACAGTACTTTTTTAGAGCCATAATTCGGACTGGATCCCGCGCATCATAACCCATAGTAAATAGACTCTGGAATTGTAAAGCATCCATATAGTGGCAGTGGTAAATACAAATTCACTCATCCCAAAATAATGTTATGAGCTCTAGTAGCCACAAAAGCTACAAAAATAGTAACAATGATAAAGTGAAACTGAGGATGAAAACACAGACCTGAATTGAAAGCGGAATGACACCATTTCACTCAATTTCATTTCTAAAGGTTGCCAGAATAAGAGAAATTTCCTCAACTACTAATCTCACTTAATTGACCATCTTATCTCTCAATAGCGTAGACACTAATGGTTTCCCGACCAAATTCTCAAAGATGTAGAGTTGACGGCTTGTCCAAGACTGGTAATTGTAATAATAAAAACAACTACATGTTCCTTACAGTGGGACATGAATTGCTGCCAAGTAACACAATGGCCGCACTGACAATCGTCATCGAGTGTGTAAGATTCATTGGGTTTCGAACACATTAAGCCTTCATTTTTTAAAGTGATTAGGAGCAGTAACATTAAGACTAACCAATACTGGGCTAGAGACAAGACATTCTCTTGCCACAGGCAGTCCTGTTTGTACCTGAAGAATCTCTCATGCTGCCTGACAGCTGCTTAACACAAATTGGGGGTGGTTGCCACAAACACTCTTGTTATGCTGGTTGTCTACAATGAAATTCTGCCTCTTTATTTTATAGGACTTTTTCATTGTAGTTTAATAAATAGAGGGCTACTTTCCCACGGAACGTGTACCCACCGGGCTTACGTTCGCCGCAAAGGAGAGGAGGAGTGGTGATCCCTCCTCCCCATTGTGATGAATGGGACGCAGGGTCCCTAACCACGGGAAAGATAGGACAGGTCTGGCAGCAGGCTGCTGCACCGTACGCTCTGTGTGCCCGTTGCTGTCTATGGGGATATATGATCGATGCAAACACTGCACCTGGTCGCCCAGGGGAAAGACTCGAAGACATTTGCTGGTGGCCTTGAGGCTTCATGCAAATGAATGTAGAAATTGTCTGTGTGTATCCGTTGATCCTAGGGTTTCCAGTGGCACTGTATGTGAGGCCTACTGCTGGTCCTTCTGGCGCAGTTTTGTGAGAGGGAAGTTTCCCGCATGTACAGAAGCTCAAGGTCCACCGGCTGGCTTCATTGAGCCTTGGCACCACTGCGCCTTGTGGGCCCTGCCGTCGTAGTTGACAGGCAGGCATGGACGTTACACAGAGGCTACTCCAATGCCCCAGTAGCCTATGCAAAGTACTTAACATAAAAATATAAAAAGTATTAAAACTCAGGGGTTAGGCTCAGAAAATATAAAAGGTGATTAAAGATTAGTTACTTTTAGGAAATCTTACCATCAGGACCTATTAAATACGTAGATTCTCGATGGATGAACTACTATTAAGCCATTGAAAAACGGACTGTGACATGCCAGATTCCCGATTCGCTACGGGAAGAGATGGCGACTCAGTGATATGTGCATCACCAGTGATATGTACATGGACTCCATGGTGTTTTCCACCCATGTCTTAATCTGTTTAGGTAGTTGGACCTATCAGTGGTGGCTCGGGATATACAATATGACTATATCAAACAGAGGTGTATTGAAGCTTCACATATGGCAAATTTGTTAGAGGGAATTGTCACTACATGTTACTCCATTAAAGGGGAACTGGTAGAGCAACATAATAAACCACAAACAGGTATGTTTGCGGAGCTTGCTGAACACCTTCTAGATCATGTTTTTGCCAATGACCCGGTGTGTCGTGGTGTATAAGTCAAGGAAGGCGGAGATGTTAATACCTGACAGTCAAGTTTCTTCCTCAGAACGTCCCATTCACAGAATTGCATGTTCCTACATACAGATACATAAAAAAAAACTAACAAAATTTCCTGAAGTCCAATGCAGGATGTCATTACAGAGGAGGAGGAGGAGGCATTCAGGCTCCATCTGACTGCCGTGTTAAAACTCTATGCCACTCCTGATTTTATACAACCAATTATTTTCTGGTGATGCCATCCACTGGACCATGAAAGAAAAACAAAAACTAGACGGTTTTATGCTATTGACAATAACATGGTACAGTAAAATGGTTTTAGGTTGAATGCTAATAACAGGTACCTTCTCTTCTTTAATGAAATTTCACCTGTTACCTGGAAAAAAAGTTTATATTTGCTAGATGAGTCAAGTGTAAAGGCTGACACTTCAGATGCACCTGTCTTCGTCTGAAGGAACCTGCTTTTTTGGTTGTCATGTAAAGAATCGCATCTTCGAAATCACAACAGGCTTATGATTCTGTAATTTACAGTGAAAGAATGTTGGAAATTGTGAGCGCAGATTAAAATCCTTCACAGCCTTCACACGAACTCACAAGCTGAATTCTTAAAACTTTGATTCTATCATTACTAAAGGGGACGACACAGACATAGTTACTAGGTACTATAGAAAGTGAAGATTAGGAGAGTCTGAAATGGACCATCAGCTGAATCCCACACAGGGCAACATCGGCGTTTATGTTATCAGTTTGCATGGGTTTCCTCCGGTTTACCTCCCACACTCCAAAAAACATACTTTTAGGTTTGTTTAGTTGGACCACCATGGGGAAGGACGATTTGGTTTGACAAGCATTGATGCAGCGCTGCGTAAGGGTAGCGCTATATGAAATAAAGAAATTAATATGTTAAGTGTGACCTTTCGTAAACAAAAAAAAAAAAAAAACCACGATGGATTTAGAGAAAGTCTAGATGGCAATACTAAAATGAAAGGTCTTTGATGGTGCCATTTGTGGGCAAATGCCTTGAAGGCTTTTTTTAGCTATAAAACATTCAAAACATTCCAGGGAGAAAGTAAATATATAACAAAATGCAGGTTGATGGATTCACAATAAATTGGTACAAAATCTCGACCAAGGTCATTAATGTTTTCTTGCCTCAAGCTACAGAAGATAATTAAATTAGTCATCAAGTCATCCAAACTAAACAGCGGCTCACACAGTCTCCTAGGAAAGTGGGTAGTAACAAGGTTATTATGCCCAAAAGCTCACCTGAATACCCGAGCAAATCTGATAAAGTAATTTACACTAAGAGATGCCAAGGTTGTAATTAACTACATTAACCCAAAGTGTCATTACCTACCTTCCAATTAAAGGCAGGGAACACAGCAAAATTCAAGCTTACCATACACTACAAAGGAGCCATAACACATGTAAATAATAGGCTTTCAAAATCAAATCATTTTATTACAGTTACTATTTTTGGGATAAAGATGCCATATATGGTCACAAAAAAACTTGGTTCCGACAGTTATCAATTTAGTGCAGAAACACACAATGGAGGTTCAATGATGATAATCAAAACTTATATGCTTATAATATCTATCATATGATTATGGAAAGCATTATCTCAAACTGATCAAGATTATCTATTAGCACATAGATTGTAATAGAAAAAAAGATACAATCCAGCACTTGTACATAATAAAATTACTTTCCTCTTTATTGAATAATCATATAAAATTGGTCACCATATAGTGGTATCTACAAACAGCTGTTTGTGGATACCACTATATGCTGACCAATTTTATAATATGTGTAATACCAAGTATTAGGCAATCTTTTTTGTTAAACTAGTTCCCCAACAATATCTGCTCACAATGCACCAAAAAGCACATGACCTTTGGATTTTTGATTTGTTCACCTGCAAAAACTTAGAATTAGTCACTTGGGCTTCTTATGCATTTATATTTACTTCCATCAATCAGCCAGAATCTCTTCACATTTGAGTCAAAAACTGTCATCTGGAAGAGATTTTCGTGGTTTTTCCATTACAAAAGTATGGCTGTCCACTGCAAATAAAAAGAGGTAGCTGGGCATGTGTCACGGTGCTCCTGCTACCAACATGTAGACCACACCCGTGCCCTTCGAGTGGCGGGGGCCCTCCCTGGACCTTGCTACCTATCCACGCTCGTATTCCTGTTCTGTTTCCAGCACCCGTGTTCCCCATTACTAGGGCGAAACGCGCCCCAGCAAACTTAACGGGTCACCAAATTGATTGGCGCTGAGACTTTCCAGGATTGTTTAAAACCGGATATCTCCGAGGCAGGCCCAGCCGGATATTTGCGCTCAGGCCTCAAAGAAAGCCATTTCCTGTGTGGGATCCCAGTATTGACCTTAGCTGTTGTGACCGGACCTGACCTCAATGCCAGTCCTAAACTCTGCTCGTCTCTCACCCTGAACCTTTGCGCACTGTCTTGACTTGCTGCCTGTCCGACCATGAATTGCCTCTGACCTTTTGTAAGGTCTCGACCTTGGCTGCCAGCATGGACACCGTCCCCATGTGGAAAAGACCTGTGTACCCCACGCCGCACAGACCACTCTCAATGTCAACGGTCCCAGGTGTGTCCTCTGACAGCATCTCACATCTCTTCCCGCACATATACATTTAATGCTAGGGGAGTTCAGAGAAAACACTTCGGAAAATGCACTTGCATTTAAGTTTGCCATTACCTACCCATAAGCAAGGTTGGGGTGCTGGCATATCTACTTCAATCCAAAACTAGAAAAATGGTTTAGATTTATTGTCGGGAGTTATGTACAAAATTAAATGTGCCGATTGCTTAGTTGTTGAAGACAAAATCGTTTCAGATCCATCTATCAGGTAGGAACAGATGATGGGATGAGAAACACAGAATGTAAACCTGAAGGTCATTGGAGCTCTGCTTTACACGAAAATGCTTCCGCTCGCCGAAGCTCCAGTGTTCCTACCTGTCAGCTGCATCTGCCAGCTCTATACTCCTCCATCCATCCTGAATCGGAATATGGAAGAGAGGAGGCAAAGGACCCGACGTACACGGCACAGCGCTGAGCAGTAATAAGTCATACAGTATCACTCAGTAGGAGGTCATTAGCTGCTCTGTGTGTTTTTCACACAGACGCAATCGTTGAGTGTCCAAAGTTGTACATTCTTGAAAATCACCTGTGTAGGTGGCTTTGGACACTAAACAAAGATAAGTCTAATGTTTTTAGTGTCCTCAAGTTGCCCTTATGAAAGCCTCCATAGCCACATACTACTTCCTTGGCCCAGATCTCTTGTGGGCCTGGTGCTATACTGCCAAGTGACCCCAGGAGTGCACTACAATGCCCTCACTGACAGCAGGGCACAGGCGTTCTGGAGACGCGAGAGTCCATACCAAGGAAATACTATGAATGTGGCCAAAGACAGTTCTGGTTCATTCTCTGGACTCGTGATCTTATATTGTTCCTGTTCAGGTGCGCGCAAAACACGCATGATAATTCCTCACTGTATGGCGGAGTATGTACGTAGGTGACCATATTCCATACGTGATCGGGTAACATGTATGTCCTTAACATAGGTAAAGCCCCTAGGCAGTAACATTCCTCACTGTATAATTTAGTATTCCTCACTGTCATGACGCTGAATACCTCACAGTCATGGACGGTAATATTCCCACTAGTTGGCGGTTCAATATTCCTCACCGGATACCTAGGGTAGCTTTAGTTATTCCCTCACGTATGACAGTATATCCTCGCTGTATGGGAGAATATTCCTCCTGTATCGCGGTAATATTTCCTCACTGATTACGGTGATTGCTAGTGGCTTCATCTGCTGGCCCACACAGACACAGCTACACAACGTACCTGACAGCTGTGTTCTCATCTGTACACATGTGGACAGACTAGCCTACACATTTACCTGACATGCTCTCTTCTCCATACTCATGGCTGCATCCTGTAGAAGTTGAAATCTCTGATACACCAGACTGCAGAGGGCATGGCTGCCAGAACCAGATGAGTACAGAGAGGAATGCAGGCACAGATGTCTCATCATTATACGCTATCCGTTCCTGTATATAGGATCAATCTCATTACACACACGAGCTGCAGGGGGGCGTGGACCCGCACAGGGTGTCACTTCTATATACAAGGCTATCAGTCAAGCACGTGGGGGCGGTGGCAGTAGCCCCAAAACTCATGAATAAGCTGGACTGCTGAATATGAAATGAGTCATTGGAGGGGGGGGCAAGTCAGGTTGTTTCAACGTTTTAGGATCTCTTAGGGGCAATGCTTTCTCTTTAAATGAACCGAATCCGATATCTGGACATATGGGGCACATTTAATAAGGGCCTTGTGCCAGTTTTCTGTCAGCACTTTTCACATTCTTTTTATGCAAACTGCTTGCACAGGCATTTAAATTTTCTTGCCCAACACAATGTGTCACTACCGATCCCTCTTGGCGCAGCTGCATAGCATATGCGACACCAATAGAGAGGAGCTCCGGTGGCAGTCAGAACCGTGTCACCTAGATTTTATAGCAAAAGTCATACAGATTGAGTTACACCCCATGTTAAAGGTGCACCCAAAAAAAAAGTGATGCCACTTCTCAGTGCAGTGCAGAGGGCGACATATTCTAACGAGACCGTGCACCAAAAATCCAGATCGGCCACAACTACACAAGAAACCGCATTTATAGCAGCTTGTAAGTAGATAAATGTGCCCCTCATGTAATTTTTACTTAGCTGAATGGTAGAAAAGCCGTATGGGCCCCACTCTCTCTGGCAGAAATTATCACTTCTATACGCAGCGCGATACACTACAAGTGTATTTTCCAGGCATGTATCTTAGGTGAAACGTTACGGGGTTCTGTAGTACTACAGGAAAGTCACTGTATGTGATGTGGTTACAGAAAATTCTCACGCTACTTCGGGCTTCAAATTTTCTATTTCTCAGTGCTTAGCGTGTAGATAGTCCAAAAAGCATTCATCCTTGAAACAACCAGGCCCTTTTTGTTTTTTGCGTCCCCCATTTTTTTTGACTCCTTCCCACCTTCAAAAATCTAAAAACCTAGAGATGGTGAGAGCTGTTTCTTACTAACAAAACTTACACTTTATTAGGGAGGTAATTTGAATATTCCATTGTCATATAATGGGGGACAAGGCGTAAAAAAACCCACACATCACAGTGAAAAAACGCTCTGCGCCCATTTTCTCTGTGGGCTTGGATGTTTACACTTTCATGCTCGCTCCCCCCCTATGACAGGGTATCTTATTCCTTGATCGCTCCGATCACAGGTGATAACAAAGATTTTATAGGATCTTTATAATGTCTTCAGACCTTATACAAAATTAACACCCTGTACAAAAAAAGAAATTATTTTCAAATTTTGGTCACTACACAGCCCTGACTCCATGCCTGGAACAGTGGCTCCTGCAGGTGACTTTCTGCCTTGTAGTGGTGAATTAGGGAACTCCTTGTATAGTAACGCACCCAGACGTGTAGGATTTTCTTCATGTTTTGATCCGTGTGTAAAGGCTGTCGTTTGTTAGACCTCTGGCCTGTGCTGAATAAATGCAGAGAGACCTTTTTGGATGAACTTTGTTGTCATGGGGCTTATTACTAAGGGCCCCTTTTACACTTGCGTTTTCACGCGGCTTTGACCGCGCAGAAACTGCTTTGCACTCTGACCCATTGTAATCAAAGGGTCTTTCAGACCTTGCATTTTGTTTTTACGCGTGTGTTGAAATCTTGACGTGCTCTGAACTTTTTTTCAGAGTCACGCGCGTGATAACGCACCAGCACAGTCTACTGGAGATCAGGGCCAGATTAAAGGGTTGGTGGGGCCCCTGGAGCCTATTTCTCACAATTTTTTAAGTAATGTTGCTTGTTAATACACGCACCCCCAATCCCCGTAAAAGAATAAATAGTCCTCCCATAAACATTGCCACCCCATTTAACATATTAAAATACATCACAGTGTGGCTTGCTGTGTGTTAAAAATATATACATGGTGCTGCAATTATAATATGATTGACATTTAAAACATGTAATGTATAAACATCTATCAATTTTTTCCGCATAGAATGAACGTCCTGCCTCCATCCTCCGAGCCTCGCTCTCACACCTTTGTCCAATAAACGTCTGCAGGTGGCACAGACAGGTCATTGTGGTCCCGCCCATTAGAGGCGTCGCGTACTCTTGGAATCAATTATATAAACCGAGAAATACACTCCTACATTTGTATTATATATATACACACACACACACACACACTATATATATATACATACACACACACACATAATAACACACACACACAATAATATGCACACACCCACTGTACCCACCCTGACACATGCACCATACATATATACTGTATACACACACTGACAAGGGCTCCTAGTGGTGCGCCCGCTGACAAAACAATACGTTGGGAGTACAGGCAGCCATGTGTCCACCCGATTCACCACACTTGGTGGGGGCCCTTTAAAGGCAAAGTGGTGGGGCCGGCGGCTCGAGCCCCGGAAAGCCGCCCCCTATGATCCGGCTCTGATGGAGATGCATCAAAAAGCGCTTGCACTCTGAGACACTTGCAAGTGCAATGCAAGTGCAATGGTTTTTTCACGCATCATTGCCATAGAAAAGATAGAGCTCAGTCCTGAGTCCTTTCAACGCATTAATCACGGCGTTGAAAACGCATTGAAATTGCATTGAAAATGCGCCGTTAAAATAGAGACACTGAACAACACTCTGAAGATGCACTCAATCAAATTTGATATAATTGCTTTTTATTTTTGTACAAATCCACAGAATAGCATGACATTTCGGTCAAAATGACCTTCTTCAGATGCGGATTGTCTTGTAAAAGTGCTTGTTAGGTCGGAGGAGAGGAGCGGTGTCCCGCCGACTTGGACCTTAGCTGTAGGGCATCCACTTCTTGGGTCTCAGACCTCAGTTCTGCATGAACGGGGCTGGGACTCTAGTTTTGGCAACCATTACACAAGGAAGTGGTGAAATTATCCTGTTATTTATCTGAACAAACTATGCTGAAAACTGACTGAACTCTGATGTCAAAACGTAAGTTTTTCACTGACCAAACCCTGATCGCACACTGATCAAATCTGACGTGATTGCAACACAAGTGTTGAAGGGGCTAAGGGTCGGCAGATCACACTTACAATCGGACGTTCGCCGTTTTGA
This sequence comes from Engystomops pustulosus, assembly GCA_019512145.1. Lineage (NCBI taxonomy): Eukaryota > Metazoa > Chordata > Amphibia > Anura > Leptodactylidae > Engystomops > Engystomops pustulosus. Next base: position 180,089,911 of record CM033643.1, read on the forward strand.
CAGGTACGCATTAAACAGGTGTCTGCGCTGGGATTGTGTTGCACACTATCGGATTGTGGCACAGCTGCACTGGCTTTCATGCGGCAGAAATTGGAGGGCGTACAGTCGGACATCAACTAATTCAGACTGAGCGTTGGATTAACTTTAAAATGTGTTGCAAGACATGTACTTACATACACCAGGAAGAAGATGGTGAACACTGTTGGACCTAGCGGGAAAGCAACACATGCAGGATAATGTGCGCACAATCTTAGTGAATCGTCGGACAATGCACTTTAGGTGAACTCCAGTTGGACGGGTACGTAATCTCCCACTGTCGAACTGCATCACAAATCGTCCGCTACCTCAGGTCTCTACTGGGCACAAATCTCCACATTATTTATATCATCTAGGGAAAAGGGTGATTTTGATTTTCTGGTTCTTTAAAATTTTTTTTTTTTTTTTTTTCTTTTTTTCTGCTATTTTTTAGAACCCCTAGGGTACTTTTACCCTGATTGATCTACCATATACTGCCATACTACTATGTCCAACATTAGGGTAAGGGGTTAAGCAAAGCAGTTAAAGGGTAATCTCACCTGAGCTTCACATTCAGTGTGTCATTAAATACCATTTATAACATTTCTTCAATTAGAGTATTAAAAAAAAATGTTTTCCTGTGTGAAGATAATTTCCCAAATGTTAGTGATGTGGTCCCTTGGTAACAGACTGTGTCCTTGGATACGACCACCTCTGCTGGAGGATTGTACAAAGAAACCAAAATATTTTGTATATGAAATGTCCGGGGGTACTGCAGTCCACACCCGTCCTGTGGTATAATTGCTGAACCAATCGGTCGGACAGTACTTAATAGCGCAAATGTGAGGTGGCATATCGCAGGAAGCTATCTCGTTTCTAAGGGACAACATGTCACATTTATAGAAAATTAATCTTCACACAGGAACATTTTTTTATTAACATCCAATTGAAGAATGTTACATATGGCAAATTAATTTATCAAAATGTGAATGCCCAGATGTGAAACCCCTTTAAGTATAAATGGTCGGTCCAAGTGCAAACCAGTCCAAAGAGTCTCAGGATGTTAACATATATGTGTTTCGGAACCTCTACTTACTCCTTCCTCAGTAGTTGGCATTTTATGGCATTTAGCAGATATTTATATCTAATATGGTAATTTTTAAAACCTGGCAGAAAGAGTACTTATTTCTTTTCCCCTATTTAGGAAACTATGGTTAAAATAAAGATTAAAACATGATAAAGATAAACAAATAGATAACTGTAAATATTATTTTTTCTTCTATGGGAGAATATACACATACTGTACACAATGGTACATCCGCCATCGTCATGGGTAGTGGCGATCCGTCGCCAGGTAGCCTTGGGTCTCACGAAGACCCGAGGATACTTCGGGTTAACCCATGCATTACAAGTGGCTTCAGACATTGTAATTATGAGAATAAAATCCCTATATACTGCCATACTACAGATGATAGGATCTTGCAGACAACCTAGGGTTAAAGTACCCTAGGGAGGTCTGAAAAATAGTAAAAAATTGTAAAATTAAAAAAAAAAAAATAAATAAATATGTATAATAAAAAAACCTAAACTCAAAAATCCACCCCTTTCCCCTAAACTGATATAATAAAATAAACAGTAAAAATCATAAACACATTAGGTTTGCCCGCATCTGAAAATGCTCGATCTATCAAATAGACGGTTTTTCACTGTGTTTAACCCAACGGAAAATCGCGCCCAAAGTAACGTCATCAAAATCCGCAAAAAACGACACCACCCACAGCTCAATACACCAAAGTATAAAAAAAATCATTAGCGGCTGAAGATTGCAAAATCCCCCCCCCCCCCAACATTTTTGTACAGGAGGTTTTCATTTTTTTAAATGTATTGAAAACATTATTAAAACCATATGTAAATTGTTAGGGCCTGGATCATGGCATGGAATATTAAATACCACCATTTTGAAGTGTAATTTGTTACACAGAAAATAAGTTGTCACACAGCTCTGTACATGTAAAAATTAAGTTACAGATTTTTGAAGTTGGGGAGTAAAAAATGAAAACGAAAAAGGTCTGCGCGGTAAGGGGTTAAGATAGGTTTTGTTTTTTTCCTCATCGGAAGGAATCTCATGGATTGAATTGAGGAACATCTAGTTACATTTTGTTTCTTGTTGTTAAGTTGCTGCATTCTCATTCTTAATCTTCTACATACACTTTGGGAATTGGTTTATGTAATATAGTTGCATAAATCTGCCTGCTGCTATATTGCATGACTATTAGATATTTTTCTCTCTTTCAAAAGTAAGAATAATAATCTTTATTTATATAGCACCATTGTATTCCATAGCGCTTTACAAATCATAGGGGACATATACAAATAAAATAAGACAGTAGTGAGGGCCCTGCTCGCAAGAGCTTACAGTCTGATGATGAGGGGGTGACAAAAGAGGTTTAAGAGCTTATAATTGCTCTAGCTATTCTTTATAAGGGAACGGAATAAAATATTAAAGGGAACCTGTCACCTGGGACCTCATTTTCACTAAAGACAGGTTGCAGGTGCTTATTACACCTGCAGTGCAAAAATGCCTCTCTGCCTTTTTTAAGCATTTGCATTACAGTATAATTGTGTGTTATAACTTACCTTGCACCTTGAAAAAATCCTGGGGTAGTCACAGGGGTTGGGCTTTGGTTTGGATGCATTTATAAAAACAACATGTTCAAATTAAGGAAGAGAATAATCTAAGATCACTGGCAGATTAAAGAGCACAACTTGGGCGATAGTCTGAGATGAGACAGGAGAGGTAGGGAGGTGCAGCGCTGTGCAGAGCTTTGTGGATGAAGATTATTATTTTAAGCTACATTCACACGAATGTATGGGGGATGTATATATGGCCAAGGTATATACAGCCGATATACGTCCCCCATACATTTCAATAGCCTCAAGGCGACCTACGGGAGCGGTATGGTGCAGCACAGGTGAGGCACCGTACCGCTCCGTACCCCGTGAAAAGATAGGCTGTGCGCCATATATCCCTATGGAGAGGGGCGGGGGTGAGCAGCGCTCACCTCCATCTCCTCTCCCCGCGCGCTACCGGGTGCCTGCCGCGCTACGCTACTGCGGGCAACGGCAGTGTGCATGTAGCTTTAAACTATATTTGGAAGGACATAGGCAACCAGTGCAATGACTGACACAGACAGGGGGCATTCGTATAGCGTTTGGTCAGAAAAGCCTTGCTGCTGCATAAAGAATAGATTGCAGAGGAGAGAGTTTAGTGAGTGGAAGACCGATTTGTTGGGAGTTACAGTAGTCTAAGAGTGAATCATAACAACAATTAGCATTTTTAGAGGTTTCAATGTAAGATGAATGTGGCAAGAGCGAGCAAGTGGTTGAATATGCAGTGCAAAGGAGAGTTCAGAGTCCAGCACAACCCCCAAGACAGCCGGCCTTGGAGTATTTGTAGTATTATGTGACCGACTTCACATTAATAGTTACGAATGTATTATATGGGCTGACAGGCATACTATGAGAATCAGCCTCTGGCAAGATCTAAAAGGCAAATGGTGATGGCATGGATGACATTGGGGCAGATGATGCCGACTTAAATACCCGAAGAGATTCATTGTATTATGGAAATTACAGCTTTTAGATTGATTTACTGTTCACAATATCATTTCATTAAGGAATACTGAGTGGAACTTCTCATGCAAACTATATAAATGATGATCATCATGTAACATTTTGATAAGTTATGATTGTATTAGCATAAATAAACTTAAGTACCCAGAGGAATGGAGAAAAAAAGAAAAATAGAATATGCTTGATATGCAAGATGCAGCTAATGCTTACTGGATATTCTAATGTCAGAACACTGCAGATATTTCCATTTGGCCAATGTAAAAGAAACTATCAATTTTTTACAATTTGCAACTGCATATACAGTAATTTTTTTTTTTTGCAGACCAGTCATTAATAGGACTTAATGAGATCAAATAAATATAGTAGAAGAATATGCTTACTTTTTAATGACTACAAAAAGGTCAACATTTTGCTTCTAGTGCTTGGGAAATGCAAGATCCCTAAAGGTAGTTTCCTTAGTCTCCTTTTCATAGCCGCCTTATTCTAACAACTCTGTGCCTATTTACTTATAGGAAATATTGTGTAAATTTTTTTACATGGTGCCTTGTGTTACATTCACAATCAGTGATCTGATTGCAGGTCCTTCAGCCTTCTAACAATAGCAAAATGTACACCATGTGATCACATGAAATCAAAGCAGCCTCCACGAAGGATGGAAAGGAGTAGAAGTCCATGGAGGCTGCTGTGACTTCATGTGGCCAGATGCATGCATGTGGTACAGTTTTCTATTTTTAAGAGGCTAAAGGACCTGAGATTATGTCACCCTGGTCACATGACCTGAACTGCTAAATAGCAAGGAGACATAAGGCATGAGGAGGAGTAGATGGGAGGGGTCAGTCAATCAGGACACACCCCCTCTGATGCCAGGTTATAGTAGATAAAAGGTGATTTATGTGGATGTAAGCAAAACTATTTATAGCTAAAAGAAGGGGGTCAGTCAGTTAATAGAGCTGTAAAGGAACCTGTCACTAGCTGTAAATGTGCAAATGTGGTGACAGGTTCCCTTTAAAAAGGCAAAATAATAAAATTTGATTTGTTAGCATCATTGTATCAGCTTATAGAGGGAGGTTGGATACAGTGAATAAACATGGGCTTATCTGTAATAGGTAAGTAAAGAAACATACATAAGGATCTGTTCTCTGTACTGAATGCACAGCTGTTGCTGTTGAAACAAAAAAAAACTCAATGAAGCCCCAATAAACCTGATTAAGGTAATTCAGTCGGTTGCTATTATAACTGGCAGCCATGACGGAAATGTGAACATGGCCCTTGCCAATATTTTATCAGAATAATAATGTTTAACACAATTGGTAAAATTCTAAAATATTGGATAGGCAATTTTTCTAAGCTTCTGGGAGGGCACACATTTACGGTAGGATGGCATTCACAAATAATTTCTCATCTAATTCATGGAGACGTTGACAAATGTTTTTGACAAATGGGAATTGACCTTTAATTAGTGCCAAAAAAAGGTGGCAGCTGGCAAGGTACAAGAGATCTGGTGTATAGGGAAATTGAATCCGTTAACACTGTGGCTGGCAAAATATGTAAGATGCAGTCGTTTTTGCCTGTGTATGGACAGCCAGTAACTAATGTTGCTTACCTGTTATAGGCTTCTAATAAATGATTGTCACATTCCCTAGATCCAGCAAATATGGTTTCATTTGCTCTTCTTATGAGTTATAGTCATTAACTGTCTATTAGTTCTCTTTGGCTTTTTCATAGCCTATTCTGATTGGTACCTAGATTTATCATGAAATACTTCGACATCACCAATGATCAAACACTGCCCTCTCCAGTTTCTAAGTTGCTGCAACTCTTTCAATTTCATCATGAGGCTATGCTTACAGGAGACACTGTCTTCATTTTTATTTATTACTTATGCTTATGTAACACAAGATACTCTGTATATCAAACAAATCTATACAAACAAGAGCAGGGGTGCACAACCTTTTTAGGCCTAAGGGCCGCATTGTCAAGCCGCTATCCTTCAAGGGGCCGCACTATTATTCAAAACCCTAGATGTGCCAAAAAAACAAAGTACAGAGTAAATTCCCCCCCAGAAACCACTACTTCATAATACTGTATTTATATAATAAGTAATATAGCCCTCAGAGCAGACTACAACAAGACAATTTTAATGATGGTGGAAATTGTCTGAACACTTGCAGCAGGTTATTGTGAATAACGGGCTGCACACAGGGGCTCTGGTAGACCCTAGTACTGTGCCCTCCCTGCAGCCAAGCAGGTATTCATATTTATTATTTGCTTCACAGGATTCTAGCCTTTTTTCTGCTAGAGGTGCAAAGACTATAACTACAATAATACTGCCCCCTATGTCCAAGAATATAACTACTATAATACTGCCCCCTATGTCCAAGAATATAACTACTATAATACTGCCCCCTATGTCCAAGAATATAACTACTATAATACTGCCCCCTATGTACAAGAATATTTCTGCTATAATACTGCCCCTTTATTCAAGAATATAACTACTATATAGCTACCTTTCGTTTTTAGCCATGTATTGTGCGGTTTACTCATCGCAAATGTATTGGGGGATAGAATGTCTCCCACTGTTTTAGCTTTGGTGGATACGTAGGAGATGCCCCCTGACAAAATACTTCTGAGGGTGGGTTCGTGATTTAAAACAGGTAAGTGGCACATAATGATTTTAATAATGTCATAGAATTGGGCACTATACTGAATGCTTTTTTCTTTGGTAAAAGATAAGTGGAGCGAGGTTTAGCATTGACTATATTGATAGCTCTTCTACAGGAGTATCCCCTGGATTTTAATCTATGAGTAATGACATAGCATTGCTTTTTGTACTCATTATCAGTGGAACATGCCCTCCCAGGCCTGATGAATTCTCTTAATGGGAGATTTTTGATGGTATGGGGGGGCATGGCAACTGGTAGAATGTAAGAGGGTATTACCCGATGTTTTCTTTCGGAATAGCGAGGTCTGTACTTTGTTAGTACTGGTGTCCCCTATTAAGGTCATATCCAAAAACGAAATTGTGCTTTTCTGATATTCAAAAGTAAAACGTAAATTGTATGGATTATCATTAATGTAGTTGATGAAGGAGTTGACTGTCAGTGATTGCAATAGAACAAGTTGCAGAAAAAGCTTCTCTTATCCAGGCTTATTGGATTCTAAGTTTAGATACCAGGTTTCCAAAATGTTTAAACTACAAACAAGATCTACTTTATTTTTATTATATTTCTTTTAAAAATTAGACTTTTCCATTTACCTGTAGTTTAACAGCTGTGAGTGCGAGGTTCACACCTGCCTAGGGGCGTGTTACCTGCACGCCGGAAACCCGCCACACCACAAGTCCTACAACACAATTTAAAAATCTCATGCGAACCACAGCACAATAGGTATGACTGAGGACTAACATGAAAAAGTCCGAAACGCGTCACCGCTGTCCTTTTTTCTTTTGATTTTTTGTCTCGTTTTCCTTGGATGTTTTTCTATGTCCATGCTTTTTCATGATGTATGTTTTTAAGATGAAGATTAAAGTTTGGAATATGTTTTAAACTATTTTTCTACTTTCAACTTATGCTGTATCCCCACACTACCAAGTGTTTTTTCTCTCCTGCTACAAGCATTCATTCCTTTGGATTTCCAGACCAAAGCTTTGGGGAACTCCGTGCAGCCGGCCATTTACATAATCGAGAATGCCGCTGTCTTCCTAGGGTGAGCCGTGACCATACATTTTTTTTCTTTTTCTTGCATATTGTCAATATTTTCCCGGATAATGGTTAAACGAGCTCCCCAGTAATATTCTTGATTCACATGAACTCATGCACTATTTTTGCTGGGATTTTGTATCTATTTTCTAAAAGGACTATTACTGATCTAGGAAGACTGCTCTCAAAAAGATATGATGTTTCTCATTTGTTAAGAATGTCATAACTAATTTGGCCAGAACCAACACCTTTTCCTGAATGAATCCAAGTTCACATCCAAGATTCATTTGTTTTTTTCTTTTTTTCTTTTCTTAAATACATGTTTTTTTGCTTCTAATGCACTATGGATACAGTAACAGCCAATACCTCGGCCACTCCGACGCTGTTCCCGCTGGACAACCCGGATCGTCTGAACAGAGCCCAAGCCCTATTCTCTCAAACAGATCCCACTAATGAAGCAGACTTTCACATGCGAAGTCTAATTCCCAAACTAGAGGATGCCTAAATTAATCAACTTAGAATATGGTGGGACTGCACAACTCCACAGAATTATAAAGCAAAAGAAATGATTCCAAGAGGTTTACGCATTAAAAAAATTTCCGTCAACCCCACAGAATGACACCTTCAAAAAACAATGGAACACCATTCTATCTACTTGATCCTTACAATTGATGGCATTGATAATACAGAATGAACAAGATCAACTACAATCTCTGCAGGAGGAGATCAATCAACTCCAGACACAACTCCAGCCATTCACTAATTCACAACAATATGTACAAGCTTACTCAAACTTACAAGAAAAATTGGAACTTCTGTAAACCCAAATAACCAAAACAAAAAAAGAAAAATTCAACAGGGATTTGGAGGACTATGCCACCAATCAAGTTTACCTAAAATCTTCACAAGCAAGGGTCAGATCCATCCTACGTAGAAAACCTAAACAAAGAAAACCTAAGGCAAAAGTTACGTTCTCGTCATCAGAGTGTGAATCAGAACTGAACACGAACTGACACGGTCACAATACTTCACAAGGGTAAAAAAAAACGACAAACAGAGGGCAAAAAAAAGCCCCCAAAAATTCAGACGAGCAGGCAGAAAGCACCGCAAACGACAAACAGACCAGAATCTATACCACACATCGAACAAAAAAATAATAGTCTCTAAACTACATCAAAACATTTCCAATACCTGCCCGACTTCCACCTCCCTTACACCGGAGGAAAGACACCCTACTTCCAATCTGATTAAGTCTACTCAAAATGTTAACAACATGAGTGTCATAAATCTATTGGCTTGTGTCCTTACCAGTGAACAGTTGCGGGTGCTAAATAAAGGTTTAAGTTTTTCACCTACTAATAGCATGAATCTATATCAAACCATAAAAGATGTCAACAAATTTATTAGATTATTAACGGTGAAAAAACACTTTTACAACACACCAGAAACGGAGGTCTCATCTAACTTAAGAATGCCACCACACACAACTAACCAAAAAGGACAAGAACAGCTCAATCCCAAAATGTCATTTCAAGAACAAGTCACCCTCGTCAATATGATACATTTGGATACAGAAGAGATACAACAGATACCTGTTGGATACAACAGATACCAACATTGCTGAATACATCCCAAATGGTTACCACTAAAAATGCTTCTTTCTATCCGATCAACACCAGAACGAGAGAGATGGACTTATTCCAAGAGAATGTAGAAGAGGACTTAAAACAACTGTATAACACCTCTATATCGTCCCCTACGATAAGTAACCTTAAAGGAAGAGAACAGATAACAATTTCTCATTTAAAGAATAACCCTAACATTTACATACGTCCATCTGATAAAGAGGGATCGGTCATCATTTTGGACAAAGCCCTTTACCAACGGGAAGTTGAAAATATGTTAAACGACACCACAGTACATCGGAAACTATCTGAAGACCAGACTCCTATTAAAAAGAATCTCCAAGCATTATTAAATGAAGGGTTCCATCTTGGTATTCTGAATAAAAAAACGGCGGACTTCCTATTACCAACGGATCCAGTTGTTCCCTCCTTCTATGCTTCACCAAAATCTCATAAGGCTGTGTTCCCCCCTCCATTTAGATCTATAGTTTCTACTGTTGGGTCCCTCAACGAAAGATTAGGAATATGGCTTGACAAACTTTTACAACTAGTAGTTTTACGACTACCAGGTTTTTTGCAGGACTCAAAGACTGTACTCAATGCCATGGATGGCTTGTCTGGACTTCTGCATCTGGCTGGCTAACGCGTGACGTGACAGCACTTTACACTTCAATCCCACACAGACTAACCAGAATGGCATTGGAATACCATTTACAGCAATATAGCAATTATAATATTGTTTTACAAGAATTTGCTTGCTTGGTTCTGAATTATCTCTTGTCCAATAACTTTTTCATGTTCAACTCCAAATTCTACATCCAGGAGATAGGTTGCCCGATGGGTGCTAGCTTCTCTCCATCGTTGGCCAATTTATATATGGCCCATTGGGAGGAGCAGTATCTTTATAATCCACAAAACCCCTTCACACAGAGTATCACCTGGTATGGTAGGTACATAGATGACTGTCTCCTGGTCTGGGTTGCGGACCAGGAGACAGTCAACTTCTTCATCAACTACATTAATGATAATCCATACAATTTACGTTTTACTTTTGAATATCAGAAAAGCACAATTTCGTTTTTGGATATCACCTTAATAGGGGACACCAGTACTAACAAAGTACAGACCTCGCTATTCGGCAAGAAAATGTCAGGTAATACACTCTTACATTCTACCAGTTGCCATGCCCCCCATACCATCAAAAATCTCCCATTAGGAGAATTTATCAGGGCTAGGAGGGCATGTTCCACTGATACTGAGTACAAAAAGCAATGCTACGTCATTACTCAGAGATTAAAATCCAGGGGATACTCTAAGAATTCCTGTAGAAGAGCTATTAATATAGTCAATGTTAAACCTCGTTCCACTTATCTTTTACCAAAGAAGAAAGTTGTGAATGAGAGACCGAGCATCACATTCAGCACTCTGTATAGTGCCCAATGCTATGACACTATAAAAATCATTTTGCGCCACTTACCTGTTTTAAATCACAAACCCACCCTCAGAAGTATTTTGTCAGGAGGCATCTCCTACGTATCCACCAAAGCTAAAACATTGGGAGACAATACGTGGCTAAAACGAAAGGTAGCTATTGTTGCTGGGGGTGGGGTTGCACAATGTAACACCTGTAAATACATGAGTAGGAAAACTTCTTTCTCTTCACTCAATACCAGTAAGGTATATGACATCAAAATGTATTTAAATTGCGAATCCACTCACGTAGTTGATTCAGTGTCACAAATGTTCCTTACAGTACGTGGGATGTACGGTCCGCAAAATGAAAGATCGTATAAGTGAGCACATTACGGGAGTCAATCCCAGAACAATCACTAGTACCCGAAATTTATCGGGGATATCGAAACATTACAAAGAAATCCATGCAGGGCGCAGGCGGGGACTGGAAAAAGCTTCTCTTATCCAGAGAGGCTTATTGGATTCTAAGTTTAGATACCAGGTTTCCAAAAGGTTTAAACTACAAACAAGATCTACTTTATTTTTTATTAAATTTCTTTAAAAAAATTAGACTTTTCCATTTACCTGTAGTTTAACAGCTGTGAGTGCGAGGTTCACACCTGCCTAGGGGTGTGTTACCTGCACGCCGGAAATCCGCCACACAACAAATCCTACAACACAATTTAAAAATCTCATGCAGACCACAGCACAATAGGTATGACTAAGGACTAACATGTAAAAGTCCGAAACGCGTCACCATTGTCCTTTTTTCTTTTGATTTTTTGTCTCGTGTTCTTTGGTTGTTTTTCTATGTCCATGCTTTTTCATGATGTATGTTTTTAAGATGAAGATTAAAGTTTGGAATATGTTTTAAACTATTTTTCTACTTTCAACGTATGCTGGATCCCCACACTACTAAGTGTTTTTTCTCTCCTGCTATAACTACTATAATACTGCCTCCTATGTACAAGAATATAACTACTATAATACTGCCCCCTATGTGGAAGAATATAACTACTTTAATACTGCCCCTATGTACTCGAATATAAGTAATAAAAAACTTTTTTAAAAACAGCGTGGCTATTTGAACCGGGCAGCAGCTAAAAATGACATTCCTGGTTACAGGTACACTTTAACCACCTGCATCTCTGGTTCTGCAGTTCCCACTACCAACAAGCCTGATGCAGGCTGATAGATTCTTTTAAAAAGCATGTTTTATGCTACAGGAAATTACATACAGAATAGGTTCTTTAGGTTTGCACTTAAGTTGAATATGTATATAAGTCTGAACAGGTGTATTTTATAATTGTAACTCCAAACAAAATGTTTTTTTGTTTCTGTGACAATTGGATATTAAACAATTTTGTGCTGTCACAAAACCTGGATTATCAATAAACTTCATTACAGGCACCTTACAGCTGATTATTGAAGCCTGGAGCTAAAGTAAACATCCAGAAAGCTTCACCAGAGGTCACAGGGGGCAGAGAGGTCCATCTGTAACTAGGGGTCGTTTATAAGTCTGTTTTTAAGTCAAGGACCACCTGCACTCTAAAAACCTACTATAATTCCTCTCCCTGCAGCCTCTAAATTGGAGTCATCTCAGGTAAAACATGAGTCTTCTCTGCTTATATTTATATGACTTCGGAGAAGATTTTTATAGGTTAATTGGTGAGATTTCACATAAAAGAGGGCATGTTCGATAGGACATTTCATACTCTACCCGAGGAGACTAGTAGTTTAATGAAATACAAACTGGTAACAGTATCTTTAACAGCACTGTTCCTATTTCTGCTCCACTGTGTAACTAATTAATTGATATTCTAAACGTGGATTTTTTTGTAAAATATAATGCTTTACATTGAAAGATACTTTTTTTTACATTGCACAAGAATATCTTTTACAAAAGATTTTAATTTATGACAGGTTAAACACACAAAACTTTTGGTTGTTATTTCCCCTTTAGTTAAAAGGTATTCCAGGAATAAACATAATTCATACACAAATGGGTCTTTAAAATATAAGCGAATATGTAATTACAGTAGTTGTTGTTTAAAATTTTTCTCCCCTTATCAGAAAAATATAAACTGTAATGAAGAATTAAAATGCTACATGCCTTTTAAACAGTTCTGTGCAAAGGAGATACTGGACACAAGATGGCCGCTGGTCACGTGTCCGCATCACATGTCCTGCGCCTGTCTAGGCAGGTCATGTGATCACCACTATGTTTGGCTGTAGTGGTTTTTAGTTGAAGTGCATCCAGTATGGCCAGTGTTGAGGTGAGACGTCATCTCGGTGAGGTAATGTGCAGTGATGGCAGTTACACACCACTACTTTGGTAACAGAGAAAGACAGTCTGTTACATCATTACTGGGAGCAGAGCATAAGAGTGAGGAGCTGTTACTGAGAACTGAGAGATTATGGGACATGTAGTTTCCAGTGGTGGCCATCTTTGTGATAACTCCGCCTACTTTAGAAAGCCCATGCCATTTTGTGAATCATAAAATCAAACTATTTAAGTTTCATTTTGTGATTAATGACATTGAGTTCTGTTATATTCATTTATTTATAGCATTATGAGTTTTGGGTATTAGACGTTCATATTCCCGGAATATATCTTTTAGCTAAGTTTTAGACTGCATGTTCTGCTGTGTGGACTCACCATACGGTGAGCGTAAAAACACAAAAAAAAACCTCACAAAAATTATTACATTTTCACATCTGACCGCATAAAAAGCGCATAAAAAGTGATCAAAAAAGTAAAATTTACCCCAACAGGATACCAAGAAAAAGTACAGCTTGTCCCACAAAAAATGAGCACTAAACCAGCTCTGTAAACAAAAAATATAAAATGTTCTGCCCATTGTTACATGGTGATACAAAAACAAACATATTTCTCACAAAATGAGTTCTATATTCTGCAAATCAAGTTTACCATAAAAAAAAGCCATATAAATTGGGTATTGCCGTAATCATGATGACCCATAGAATAAAGATAACACATTGGAGCAGATTTATCAATCAGTCTGAAAGTCAGAATATTTCCAGTTGCCCATGGCAACCAATCACAGCTCAGCTTTCATTTTACCAGTGCTCATGAATATTTTAAAGGGGAGCTGTGATTGGTTTCCATGGGCAACTAGAAATATTCTGACTTTCAGACTGCTTGATAAATCTGCCCCATTATTTAAAAAAAAAAAATGCTAAAAACCATAAACAAGAATTAATGATCTTTTTAACCACCACCAAGAAAGAGTTAGTAAAATCTGATTATTAGCTATTGAGCCCCCCGTAAATGATGTACCTGAAAAGTGGATCTCATCCACAAAAAAAAATAAATCTCCAGATTGGACAAATACAAAAAAAAAAGTATAGCCTGTAAAAGTGACATTGCAGAGATGCTCTGAATGAGCTGCTGCCATTCTAGCCGCCGGTTGCCCATAAAGCAGTTTCCACAACATATGGGGATTACTCATACTCGGAAGAAGAATTGGGTATCAGTTCTTTTGGAGGTTTTTTTTTGTCATTTAATTACTTTGTGACGGTTTACTTTTTGGCCCAAACTTAAACATGTTATGTATTGGCTGACCTAAAACACTATGCCGATATAGAAGCAGAATTCCGGAAATCGTAGTTCTAAGTTACTTGGGTGCTATAAACTACTGCCCTGAAAAAAGCAGAAAATTTGGAACTTTGAAAATGAATAATTTTTGGAAATTTTTGCCAAATTTCTATTTTTTTCATAACTAAACACAAAAGATATCATCAAAATTTTTCTATTACTTTGAAATACAATGTGTGATGGGAAAACAATCTCAAAATCCCCTGGATATGTTAAAGCGTCACGAAGTTATAACCTCCTTTAATGATACAGGGCAAATTTTAAAAATCAGGCCTGGTACTAAAGGTCTAAAATGGCTTAGACACAAAGGGGTTAAAAACATTCAAATCAAAAAATTATTTAAAAAAAAGGCACCCAAATTAGGCTGATTTAGCTACAGTTCTAAAGCAAAAAAGATTTTACAGTTATATAATGTTACAGAGGTGACTTAAAGCATCTTACACAATATAAAGGTAAACAGTGACACCTAATGGTTACATGGAGTAAGGATGTCAGAATACAACTTTAATACTATGACATTTCCATTGCACACCAGACTTACGGTAATTAGTAGTGATTATTTGAATTTTAGGATTTTGCAGATCCATAATATTTATTTACAAAATGAATGGCACTTTTAACACTTTTAATGGATACTGAAAATTGTGAAAGTAAAATACAGTAAGAGGCAAATGCTAAAAATAAAAGAAAAATTAATTCTGAAAAAAAAAAGAAGGTCAGCAAAACTATAAATCACAAAAAAATTTACTTAGGAAAGAAGATTAACCCCTTAGGGATTAAGCTATTTTAGGGATTAAGAACTAAGATGAAAGCATGATCTAACAGGCACCAATATACACTCACCGGCCACTTTATTAGGCACACCTGTCCAACTGCTCGTTAACACTTAATTTCTAATCAGCCAATCACATGGCGGCAACTCGGTGCATTTAGGCATGTAGATATGGTCAAGACAATCTCCTGTAGTTCAAATCGAGCATCAGTATGGGGAAGAAACGTGATTTGAGTGCCTTTGAACGTGGCATGGTTGTTGGTGGTCCGAAAAAGAAAAAACATCCAGTGAGCGGCAGTTCTGTGGGCGCAAATGCCTTGTTGATGCCAGAGGTCAGAGGAGAATGGGCAGACTGGTCTTGGATACGACCACCTCTGCTGGAAGGATTGTACAAAGAAACAAAATATTTTGTATATGAAATGTCCGGGGGTTACTGCATGTCCCACACCCGTCCTGTGGTAATGATTGCTGAAACCAATCGGTCGGACAGTACTTAATAGCGCAAATGTGAGGTGGTCATATCCGAGGAAGCTATCTCGTTTCTAAGGGACAACATGGCTACATTTATGAGAAATTATCTTCACACAGGAACATTTTTTTATTAACATCCAATTGAAGAAATGTTTACATATGGCAAATTAATTTAATTAAATGTGAATGCCCAGATGGGAAAACCCCTTTAAGTATAAATGGTCAGGTCCAAGTGCAAACCAGCTCCAAAGAAGTCTCAGGATGTTAACTATATGTGTTTCGGAACCTCTACTTACTCCTTCCTCAGTAGTTGGCATTTTATGGCATTTAGCAGATATTTATACTCTAATATGGGTATATTTAAAACCTGGACAAGAAGTACTTATTTCTTTTCCCCTATTCAGGAAACTATGGTTAAAATAAAGAATGATAAAACAATGATAAAGATAAAACAAATAGATACTGTAAATATTATGTTTCTTCTATGGGAGAAATATACACATACTGTACACATGGTACAGTCCGCCATCTATGGGAGAAATATACACATACTGTACACATGGTACAGTCCGCCATCGTCATCGGGGAGTGGCGATCCGTCGCCATGGTAGCCTTGGGTCTCACGAAGACCCGAGGATACTTCGGGTTAACCCATACATTACAATGTGCTGATAGCACATTGTAATGTGGAACGGGAGATTCGCATCATGGATGTGCAGCCGACAAATATGCGCCAACTGTGTGATGCCATCATGTCAATATGGACCAAAATCTCTGAGGAATGCTTCCAGCACCTTGTTGAATCTATGCCACAAAGAATTGAAGCAGTTCTGAAGGCAAAAGGGGGTCCAACCCGTCACAAAGAATTGAAGCAGTTCTGAAGGCAAAAGGGGGTCCAACCCGTTACTAGCATGGTGTACCTAATAAAGTGGCCGGTGAGTGTAACTGACAGAGAACGGTGCACACCACACCTTTGTGTACCGCACTGCAGGAGAGGACACAGGCCGGCGTGTGGGATGATGTCATCACGCAAGCCAGCCTGTGTTACTATAGACAGTGCGGCTGGAGAAGGAAGAGGAGCTGCAGGGGAACGCCAGGGATGGAGGTAAGTGCCAAGTTTATTATTTTTGTCGGTTTAATCGCTGTATAGACTACTGGTGGAAGCAGCTATGTTTACTGGGGGAGAGGCTGTGTATACTACAAGGGGGGAGAGACAAAGCGGGGGGGGGATTATATATATATATTCATTCTCCACACTCTCTTACCAAATAAACATGGCCCACATTTACTAAAAACTTACAAAACTGCAGTTTGCCTGTTGTGTAGTGTGAGGGTTGTGCCAGATTCAGGAATTGAGGGCGCAGTTTCTGTAATGAACTGACGCCCCATGCACTGCCCGACAGAGTAAATCAACTTCCTTTTTGGTGCACTTTTAACATGGGGCGGGCAACACATTTCTGTTGGACTTTGCAGAACGCCCATTTCAGTGCAGAGAAATTGTGTCGCATGAAGAATAGTGCAGCCCCGCCACAAACCGATTGCATGCGACACATGTGGCAAGGACACTTCTTAAATACATGGCAAGCAGTTTGCACCTTAAAGAATTTACACAAAGTCAGACAGAAAAAACTGGGCGCAACGGTCCTTAGTAAATGTTGCCCTATGTAATTAAACATGGGGACAATAATATATACCAGGATACTAAACTATATATATATATATATACATATATAGTGTACACACACATACACAGGAAAAAGTCAAACACCACAGATCTGATGCAAGTCTTTCTTATATATTAATTCTACGGAGCGATCACTGCTGGTTTTTGGCTCATTAAACTAATAATGATGAAATAAAATGAGAGGAATTAGGAGTGGGGATAAACTTACATGGGCAGCGTTATAAATAGAGGACTGTCCTTGTTGTGTGATGCAGGGCTTCCTATTAACAGGAAGTGGGGCACAGAGCAGTGTGTCAGTGCTGTGGCAGCATGTACAGGTGGCAGAGGTGCTTAAAATAACAAGTACATCAGCTTGCTACAATTCAGAGCTGTTAGTGTAATAGGTCATATCGTCACCAACCATCCTAATTGAAGTGGCAGGCCCTCAACCTCTTCCCCCTTTAAACCTTTACGCCGCAGCCTTTTTTGTTTTTTTCCATTTCCATTTTTCACTCCCCACCCTCAAAATCTATAAACTTTTTATTTTTCCATGTACAGATTGTGTGGGCTGCTTGTTTTCTGCGTAACAAATGCACTTTATAGTGATGGTATGGAATATTCCATGCCTGAACTGGGAAGCAGGAAAAAATCCAAATGCAGTGGAAATGTGGTGAAAAACGCATTTGTGTCGTTTTTCTTGGGCTTGGATTTACGGCTTTCCCTGAGCCCCGCAAATGACAGGTCTAACTTATTCTTTGAGTAAACCAAGATACCACATTTGTATAGGTTTTCTAATGTTTTCATACATTACAACAATTAAAACGTCCTATACAAATTTTTTTTTTAATTTGCCATCTTCTGGCGCTTAATAACTTTTTCATAGAGAGCTGTGGGTGGTGTCATTTTTTGTGACTTTTGATGATGTTTTCAATGTACCATTTTAGGACTGTTACAACCTTTTGATCACTTTTTATTGAATTATTTTATAATTTTCAAAATTGCAAAAAAAAAGTGCATTTTTAGCCATCAGGTGCCTATTTTCCGGTTGTACAGTGTTTACGGCTTTAATACAGTGAAAAAACTTATTATATTTGATAGATCAGTCATTTTGGGGACGTGGCAAAAACTAATGGGTTTTGTTTTTACTGTTATTTATAGGCTTCTAGGATAAGGGGTGCGTGTGGGGGTGATTAGAATTTTAGGTTTTTTATACAATTTTTTTTTTTTTTTTAAATTTACTATTTTCAGACCCCCCTACACGTACTTTAACCTAGGTTGCCTGATTGTCTGCCAATATACTATCATAATACAGTTATGGCAGTAAATGGGGATTTTCCTCCTCACATTACAAGGTGCAAATCGCACATGTTAACTGGAAAAAAACAGTCATGTAACTGCATCCCTCCAGCACTTAAGATGCATTCCCTTTAAATACAACCCTCTGTCCCTTGAGTCCCAATAAAGACATCACTATTCCCATTCCACCTCATACATAGTCGTCCTGCCACCACTTTACTTTTCAACTCCATAAAGTGAACCCTCAGCACAGATATCTTCTCTGCTTCTTGATGATGGCTCAGTTGTCCTTTTGTCCTTATAAGTTGAATTCTTAAGCAGAGTTATTATCCATGCTTCATTCTAAACATTTGGGATAATTTTACAAGTTTGAGCAAATCTGAAGTATTGATATCAATGTAGTATGAGTTTTACTGATTATTAAATCAAACTGATTATAAAAGATTAAAAACATTGAAAGAGAGTCTGCAATCCTAGTTTGTGCTTGCTAACAGTTATGTTGCTTGTAAACATGGGACAATGACATCATAAAGGGCCTGGTTCTGATGGCAGCTGTGATCCTCTCAAGGACCACAAGAAATGGATTGTGCTTCCACTAAGTCATCTAATGATTCATTAGAAAGCCCCATTGGAAGTGCAACATGATGTGGCTTTAGACAATGAGAAGTAGAGGTAGAGATGACATAGCTAGGAATGGCTACAATGCTCCTAATTAAAGATTGTACTATAAACAGCCTGCGTATGATAACAATGGACTGTGTATACCACTGGAGGGTTAGGGCCATCCTTACAAGAAGACTCTAAGGACAGCTGCATGTCAATGCCCCTGGAGATTCTCCGGATCTGGGGGGAAAGCAATAACTGGAAATTACTTGTCCTGCAAAGTTTATGTGATCCCTTAAGAAGAAGATATGGATCCAAGGATGCCACTATTGACCTACATTGTCGGATGGCCAAGACAGTAGTGGAGTGGTGGTATGGGGATGGGCAATGTGGTGGACTGTGTGTATGGTATATAAGATGATATATAGGTCAATAAGAGGCACTTTCTCCCTGCCCTATCTATACACTTCCTTGCTCTGTACCTTACCAAGTTTATCTTTGTGTATATTTCCCTGTAGTGTCACCCTTAATAAATCCCCTTAAAGAATCATTGATTGTGATTTAAGATACAGACGGTCCCCATACTTAAGAACACCTGACTTACAGACGACCCCTTAGTTACAAACGTGACCTTGAAATGTTGCCAATTACTGTGCTTTAGCCCTGCGGCTACAATAAACAGCTATTACAGATTATCAAAAGGTGTTTCAAGTGACAGTTTATGTTTAATCTTGGTTTCTTTGAGACTGATCCAACATTTTACTAAAATCCCTTTGTTACAGAGAAACCCAAAAATTTGGCTGGGGTTACAAGATAAAAAGTTATAACAGTCCGAATTCATACAAAGATCAACTAAGGGAACCCGGCACTATATGTTCACAAATACAGGGGGTGGTGGACAGTTCCTATAGAAGCTCTAGTAACTATCTGACACCCTTATTCTAGCCTAAAATTATCTCCCCTAAGGATTCCCATATTCAAAATTTATTAGTTGACCTGGGTTAACTAAGCATTACTACAGCGATCCAGTTGGGCGTGGCACCATACCCTCGGGCTTGAATCCAGCAGCTGTTATCCATCCCTATTGCTGTTATGCTGCTAGTAAGTTTGTGACCAGGGTGACATCATCGAGGTCCATAGCTTTGCTTAGCATTAGGGGATGTACACAAGCATATGTCATGAAATCACAGCATATTTTATCACATGAAATCACAGACAGCCTGTCATGGAAAGGAGTAGAAGTACATGGAGGCTGCTGCTGTGACTTGTTCTTATGTGGTCAGATATGTACTGGGAGTTTTATAGTTCAAAGAGTAGCTTAAGGGACCTTTGATGATGTCACCCTGGTCAACATAACTCTGATTTTTTGGGGATTGAGGGAAACTACTTTTTAGCTACAAGAGGGTGTCAGATAGTACTAGTACTCTATTGGACTGCCACTACGGAACTACCACTATTGTATTGTGAAAATAGTGGTGACGGGTTCCCTTTAAGAACAACAACCTCAGAATGTAGTAACCCCGGGACTGCCTCTGTATATAAAATGTGATCGGCTGTTTAGTGTATGTAAATGCTATGCAATTTAGACTCAATAAAGAAAAGTGTGGATTCATTGGTAAACTAATACTGCAGCTAGCCGTAAAGATCAACAGGATGGCTGTTGACTAATTCAGAGAAAAATTCTAGATTACAGTCTTGAGGTTTGTCGATTATGCAACTAAATATTTAGAAATAAACATTAACATATATTGGTACCCTTTCCATCATCCGAGGATAATTATTTGATCTTTCTTGAGGTTTAGAATGCAAATGGAAGGCGTACTTCCTCTTTATGGGCGAAAGTTACAGAGGCACACTTGCTGAATATGACGCGTTCAAGACGTACACAGCCGATCGGATAGGACAAGGGTGGATTTTAAATAGATCTATGATTCTGTGTGTAAGCAGACCATGACTGAGACCCTCATGAGAAAACGGGGGTAGGATCATTTTCCTAGAGATGCTATGATTCCTCTGCACCTTGCCATTGAAGATGCTTTATTGGAACCACCAATAAAAGAAAGAAATTTCGAATGTGTATATCCCGAAGCACTGCTGTGTTTCTCTTGGATTGCTTAATTTGAGTGTAATTGACAATTTAAATAAGAAAAAAGTAATGTATAATTGACATTCAACAAAAAATTACTATGTTTTTTTCCACTTTAACCCAAATAAGAATACAAAATGAAAACCATTTTTTTTTACTTTGTATTGTTTTAAAACTCTATGTGTCCCAAAAAAATACACCACAAAATTTTAAGGTACCAACGCAAAAAAAAAAATTATGGTCCTTAAACCACCACTACGGAAATTCGACTCTAAAAATGCCCGGTCACTTAGAGTCTTTGTTCTACGGCCCTGGCCTGTCACAACGGGGGGTTAAGGAACAAAGAATTATTCAACTACTGTGTCCTAAACATCATTACTTTCTTAATCATTTAAAAGGCACACTTACATGAATTAAGAGGTCACATGCTAGATGAAGCATCTACATGAATTGTTTAAAATATCCTTCAAAAAGGGATGCATTCAATTCCCTACATCCAGCCAATGCAAGTATCCTCTTTTGCCCCTAGTCGCATCCTTCATTTTAAGTAGGGTTATCCATTGCTTCATTTTTTATAAACATTTTAAAGACATTTCAAAAAAAGAGTCCAGGACGTCTGATTATATCCGGCATAGATTCATTAAACCTCCAACTCTCCGAGTACGTGGATATAATAACTTCAGGAATATGTTAAAAGCACTACCAACTTACTAAGAGACTCTACCAAATGATCCTACAACTAACGAGACTTCAAAGGGAAGATCCGACTTTTTATCGATTACAATGGGAGTCGTAACTTTAATTGCTACACCAATTTCGCTCATGTATAGGCTTACATGACGATAGCCAAAAAGCCTACAAAGGGACAAAAAAGGCCTCTAGAGAACAAGCGGACTCATTTTTAAAAGCCATTCAGTTTCATCCTAAACCAAACGTCTTCTCCTTCAAGCTCCCACTATTACAGAAAAGAGGTACGGCGATGGGGACGAGATTCGCCTCCTCCCATAGATACGCAAAACATCTCATGGGCGAGGTTCGAGAAAAAATTTCATCACAGGGACAATCCAAAAACAAGAAACGGATACTATGGTTAAACGGTACATTGATGACCCTAGATCTGGGACTTGGCACCAGAGGAAGAAGCCCGTGAAGTCCTCGAATCCATCAACGCGAACAGTGCGGTCACCCTCACCCCAAAAACATTGAAATCTCCTCCACCCAGATCGAATATCTAGATATCCTGATTCCACAGACAACACTGAGAAATAGACTAATACGAAACCTACTTCAAGGTGGTCGACGTGAAACAGTTTATGGATTTTCTCGAGGCTCACACCCGGAAATGGTTAAACAATGTACCCATATAGCCCCCAGTTTCAGACGGGGTGGTAAGAAAAAATTGCACACAAAAAAATGAAAAACATTCATGAAACAGTCGGACCATTAAAGGAAACGATTCTGCAGAAGAACAGAAGGGCTATCCCCCCCCAGGATTGAGGACGCTTCCAGAGAGAGCAAACATCCTTACACAGGAAGAATGCCTCGCACCATCTAAAAACCCCTACCAGACAATCATTGGAATCTTAATTTTGTTACCGCCATATCATCGACCACCACCATCATAAGTCAGTTCTAAAGAGAAAAACACTGGGTCTATCTTACAGAAAGGACCCATATTGGCAAAAATTATTCCAAAACACCCCAAACGCACCTTACAAGAGAGCTCCTACATCTAAAAACACGCTAGCACAAACCTAAGTTACACTACAAGAAAGGAGGAACCCAAATCCCAAATAACAACCATGTGCCCATCCCTAAAAAAACAGGATGCTACAAATGCAACAACCCAGAGTTGACAGTGTGATGTCTTACAACATTCGACCCAGACATTCTCATCAAACACCACGAAGGAATCCTTCAAAATCCAAAACTTTTGTTAAATTGCTCTTCGGACCATATAGTCTATCTTCGGGAGTGCCCTGCTCATTACAATACGGGTCGCACTATTAAATCCTTCAGAGAAGAAGTAATGCACACCGGAGCGCAAAACAAAAGCAGGGCTACCAAACTGCCCAGCATTCCAGGCACTTCAAACACATCTAAACAAGGATCTTTCCCTAATCAAAGCCACCATAATAGAACAGATCCCCCAAACATCACCCAACAGATTACAGCAACTTATCAAGAGAGAATTATTGGATCTACAACTTAACACATGAACCCTCTATGCTCTCAATGATTGAAAGAATTGAAAAAAATCTAATGACCCCTACTTAAAGTATCCCCCCCCCCCATATAGACCCCCCACTCTCTAATTATCCACAAGTTCCTCTTTCATCATCACAGGATTCACACTGTTCAGCATCATATTGCTCCTTCTCTGTACCAAAGATCAATCCCTCCCAAACTTCTTCCATTCTAGATCAACCTTCGGCCCACCAATTATAGAAAAAACAACATATTGCTACCCATCGCAAATACTAGCGCCACACTTACCCGAATCAACACTCCACATTTCATTTTGAGCTCCGAATCCTCCGATAACGGTGGCTGCGCATGCGCACACAGCACACCTTTCATCCACCCACAGAGCGCAAGCGCTCACTCCGCCCCGGCCCTATTTAAATCCCCAGCCAACAGCAACGACGATCACTCATCTCGCTGCTGCTGACCGAACCGGACAACACAACCATGTGAGTACGCGTAAGACAAAACAGCTAGCAACCCAGGGCCGCTTCCACTGCCATCTAATGTCGTTTACACTTGACATCCCCACCAGCACGCAGGTAAAGACCAACCCGATACCTGATAACGGCCGACGTACCAGCTCAGTGCAGTTAGTAATGTTAGATATATACAAACCTCCTGTCTACAACCATAAAATCATTCCTCTGTTTATTAATACACCTCACTCTTGATTTTAGTATCCACAAAACAGTACTGGTTTCCAAAAAAGATTTATTCATTCGATTTCTGACATACAGAAAAGTCACCTATGAGCTTTATGAGTGTATCAATAGATGTTTTTTCTCTGTTATAACAATGAATCTAAACTTTTGTTATACCTCTTGAAACTGTTTTATAAACGATTGTTTCTATCATTATTATATCTTTTACTATGTACACTCGTATACTTCTATTTATTTTATGTATTTTTATCGACTCAGACAATATAGTCATCTTTTATGATATTATAAATTGTACCCTGTTGTAAATTACCCGTGAAACACCCAAAATTGATTGAGACACATTTACACCTACAGAACCTCGGGACCTAAAAAGGGTTAATCCACCCCGAACGCGTTGTTTTGTCAAATCCTTTTACTGATGAATTCTAAACTAATATTTTTATGTGAAATAAATGTTTGTCATTCAACGAACCAACTTCACTTGCATATTAAAGCTTAGTCGATATACGAATGTGAAATAGCAGCGCGACCATCCATACAAAATATAGCAACATCTGAGCATGATGCAATGTTGCCTATGAGGCATTGATTAAAAAGATTAAAAAACATGAGGACATACTGTTACCCAAGGTTTCTGTTTAATTCTTTATCTGGTGGCAGTTGGGCTTTTCTTAGGGGATTGTGCAGTGCCCTCTGTGGTAAAAACCTGGGGCAATAGGAGAAAATGGCTGAACCCCAGGAAGAAAATGTGAGAGCACCAAAAGGGAATGCTGTACAGTCACAGTTATATTCCTTGGAAACTGGGAACCATGACATCACAAGGGGCCCCTGATACTGCTGTCACTTTTGACAGTATCACTTCTCATTCAAGTTTTGAGTTTAGTTCTTCATGAACGCAAACAGGAGATGGTGTGTGTGCTACCCCGGTCAACGGAGGGTCCATGGAGACCCCATAGGGAATGGGTCAGTCAGGAAAATGAAGTAGATGAACATTTAAAGCGTACGGCAGCAATACACAATAGTCACATTGGTGGCACTTTACTTACCCGGTCAATTCGCCGTTCCAGCGGCGGCTCTTCCGGCGGGGCCCTGGATTCGGGTCCGGCCGGGATTTAATATAAGGTGTTCTTCCGCCGTCCAAAAGGGGTGCGCTGACCGCGCTGAAAGTAAACTCATCGCCGCAGGAATGCACCGGCGGACCAGGTGAAGGTAAGCGGTCCTTATGCGACAATTTTTGGTTTTTTTTTTTTTTAAATGCGGCGGTTTTGCCGAATACGTCGGGTTTCGTTCGGCCCACGCCCCCGGATTCCGGTCGGCGCGCATGCCAGCGCCGAGGCGCCCCACAATCCGATCGCGTGCGACACAATCCCAGGGGCAATTAAGTACAAGCGGCGCAAAACGGAAATATTCGGGTAACACGTCGGGAAAAGCGGAATAGGGCCCTAAAAATGACCCCCCCCCCATTATGTTCACTGAATGTGCCAAGATGATCATCAGTTTGAGGTGAGTGTCCTGTGCCCTATGAAATTCCCTTTAGAAACGACATTGAAAATAGGTTTTGGGCATACTTCCAGATGACCTGTCACAATCTAAATATCCCCCTCCCCATTCCCTCACAATGCAAGGTAGAGGTAGCATCAGTCTAAGATGGATGCTTTCTAGTGCTCAATACCCAAGCAAAACAATACATGAGTGAAACTCGGTCCTAATACAATCATGAGCTACGTTAGTTAAAAATACAACTCTTTTATGGAAGAATAACTAAAAAGGACCATTACAACATTACAATACATATAATATAGAGTAAATCGTTCCCAGCAGTCAAGCTAATGCTTTGCACATCACAAAAAACATGTAATCATACACTTTCGTGGGCATCATTCCATCATATGCTGCAAAATGCTATTAGTTCATGATAAAGTGCCAGTGCCAATTTAGATCTATAGCAGCTTGACATACAGTCTCATAAAGTGCAAGTGCAACAAAATTGCCCCATAGAATTACAACAAAATAGAGAAAGTTAGGTATTTCAATCCCCCAAAACGGAACAAACTCCAAAGCAAAATTATAGTACTAAATTAAATTAACCATGGATGTGTTTAAAGTCGGGTGAGGTGTGAAAAATACCCGACGTGCGTTTCAAGTGTTCCACGCTTCCTTGGGGGACGGTTGTTGAATTGTGCATGGCCCATGGCTTTTTTATAACCTTAAACCCGGCCGGATTGGCACAAGATAGAGGCCACGACCGCGCAATGCGGGGATGGCATCCATCGCGTCACATGACCCAGCCGGGAGCTGACGCCACATCACTCCTCCCAAGCTTTCCGACGATTCGCCCCCCCCCCCAAAAAACTGCAGGACGATCGCAATCGCGAGCCTGGACTAGTACCCAGGACTCCGATGCGTCCTGCCAAACGAGAGGGACGATATCCAAAAAGAGCAGTCCCACACATAAAAAATGTACATGAAATGGGGACGAAGAAAAAAGGGGAGATAGTAAGAAGAGGAGGAAGGAAAAAATATGGAATCAGGAGGGAATGAGGGATACAGAAATTGTATTGAACATGCCAAAAATAAAGACGTGTATGGGATTCCTCCTCTTCCCACGACAGCAGGTTATAAAAAAAGAAATGTCCATGCACATATCAACACAGGCCCTGAGGAAGCGGGACACGTGAAACGCGCGTCGGAGGATTTGCAAACCGCACTCACTTGAAAACATCTACCATCGTAAGTTACTTAGTATAATTAAATTTGTTTTGGAGACGGTGGGATTTTGAATACCTGCTCTATATTTGTTGTAATCTATGGGCAATTTGTTTGCATTTGGCACTTTATGATACGTGGGGGTCATTTAAGAAGGGCCCGATTCGCTTTTGCACCGTGTTACCCGGAAACTTTTTCCAATTTGCGTCGATTTTTCCCTGTTATTGCCCCGGTTTGATTTCGGCACAGCGATCGGATTGTGGCGCATCGGCGCCGGCATGCACACGACGGAAATCGGGGCTGGCTTGTAAAAAAAAAGAGGACGGATTGAAAAAAACGCCGCCGACCGCATTCTTTAAAAAAATTTTAAAAAAGTGTCGCTGACCTCATGCTTACCTCACCCACGATGGCTCAGTGAAGTCAGTGCATTCCGATGGTCGTCAGCGCAGCAGCGACACCTGGTGGATGTCGGAGGAACTGCATTAGTGAATCCCGGCCGCACCCGAATCCACCGCAGAGAAATGCGCCGCTGCGGATCGCGAACGACCAGTAGTAATCTGCCCCTGAGTCAAGCTTGTATAGATCTACAGTGGGAATGGCACTTTATTCATGAAAACTATGGCAGTTTACACATATGTTGCTGCCCAATGAAAGTGTTTATGATGACCATGTTTGTGATGTGCAGAGGCATAGATGGACTGCCGTTCAATTTACTTCTATATTATATTGTATTGTAATGTTGTAATGGTCTTTTTAGCTTATTCTTAAATAAAATGAATTGGATTTTTAAACTATGTATCATTATTGTATGAGGACCGGGGTTGGGTTTCACTCATGTATTTGTTGCTTGGTATTGATGTTGCTAATGGAGAGTGGGTTCATTAAGATGTTTTTATTAAAACTAGTTGTTTTCTTGTTTTGTGCTTTATATTTTGTTTGATGCTTCTAGTCTAAAGTCTTCATTAATCAAATTAAGTTCCACTTATATATCTAGTGGAAACATCTACTTGGATATAAGACCTCCTTATTAAAGTGCATTTAGCTCCGACATCCGACCCCAATTGTGCCATTTTCCTGTTTTCACCCCAAGTTGAAGCTTTTAGTAGGCTATCCATGCTACATTTTTATATCATTTTAGGGAAATTCCACAACATTTTTAGCAACATCGGAAGCATTGATGTGTGTGTGAATGTAGTTATGAGTTCTGCAAACTGATAAATATGAAAAAACATTAAAAGAGATGTATTCTCCCATGGTTTGTGCTTACTTAATCTTTTACTGTGCAGCAGTTGCCTTCTTTTTACCTGTGTCATCTGTGTTAGAAGATGATGAAATGGTATTCAAAATGATCTTCCCTGGGGAAAGAAAAATCTAAATTGGATGCCCCGTAAAAAAGTGAATTATGCATTAAAAAGGAAACACTGCCATTCACATTACCGTAGGGGGGATGTACATACGTCCCCCATAGACGGCAATGGCCACATTGAGCGAACGGTGCAGAACATATGCTTCTTTCACGTGCTACGCCCACACTCTATGCATTTCTATGGAGAGAGGAGGGGCCCATTGCCGGGTGTGGGGCATAGGTTAATGTGCCACGCAGCCTTAAGATGTTGGAAAAATGGGCAATGCCCCATCATTAAGGGCATGGTTATGCTGGCAGCGTGATTGTCTCAGGTGCCTCATTCGAGGTTTTAGAGCTTGTAAAGGAGGCACCAGTGATGGTTTTTACTAACTATGTCATTCTGAGAGGGTTTCATGAGGAATCCCAGGATGGTGATGGGTAATGTCAAAAAGGTTAGTCCGAGTAGATTAAGCTTATAGCAGCGCATAATGCTAAAAGCGCAAAAGTCACATCTTGTCATGAAATGTGACAAGTGATGACCATCAGATTGAGGTGAGTCACCCCTTCCCTTACCCCATCCCTTTGAAACTACATAAAATATGTTTCTTGACGGCCCATTGGAGAGTACCCTTGACCTCTGCAGGGACCAGGAAGAGAGGGGGTCCCTGTATTATAAACATCCCCTATCCTATTACCAGGGGTCCCCCAAATAACTTTACATAGGGGGCCGTTCATTGGTCCCTCTCAGACCGTTGGAGGCCGGATAAATTACTAGACTGTCCCCTCATAAAAAATATTCCTATTGCCTCCCCCCACCAATTAAATTATTCTATCTGCCCTCCACCATTAGTTATGTTATATGTCCCCCCCCAGCATTCAGCATTAGTTATTTATATGTCCCCCCCCCCAGCATAGTTATTTTAATACAGGCCCCCCCCCCAAACAATTTCCCACCATTCCACCCCCACCATAGTTATTTATAGACCCCCCTCACCATTAGTTATTTTATACCCACCTCCACCAGGTAGTTATTTTATCTACCCCCCCCACCATTAGTTATTTTATAGGTCCCCCCCCGCACCATTAGTTATTTATATACCCCCCCCACCATTAGTTAGTTTATATGTCCCCCCCCCGGCCCCAAACCCCGTTAGTATTTTATATGCCCCCCACATTAGTGATTTTATATGATGCGCCCATAATGAATTATTTCATATATTAGGGCCCCCGTGCCACAATGTTTTAAAAAAA
The DNA here is from genome assembly GCA_019512145.1 of Engystomops pustulosus. NCBI lineage: Eukaryota > Metazoa > Chordata > Amphibia > Anura > Leptodactylidae > Engystomops > Engystomops pustulosus. The sequence continues at coordinate 180,119,058 of CM033643.1, forward strand.
ATGTAAAAACCTTACTTACTCTGGCTCCGAGTCTTCTTCTTCTTGCGGATGCCGGACAGGAAAAAGGTGCACGGCCGCGTGATGCGTCATCACGCGGCCGCGGCATGCAGGTTCACAGGACGCGATGTGCGCCGGGGTGGTTTTCCGGCCACATCGCTCCACCTGCAATACATAGTGCTAGAGCGGACGTTTTCGGCCGCATCGAGCACATATGTGACGGGCAGGCGCTTCCTGTCCGGATGGACGGAAAGCCCTGCCCGACTGCCGGGGGGCCGGCCATTAGAAAACGGTCGCGAGCCGCATGTGGCCCGCGGTCCGTGTTTGGGACCCCTGTTCTAGACTATGTTCGTCTCACTCCTAGGAGAAAGACAAGGAAAGAGGAAAGGAATAATGAAGAATGATAATCCAAATCCAAGAATCATCAATCCCGTAAATACATTAATATTGTTTAACAAGCTTTACTAAGAAACCAGAGTGTGCAGGACGGTGTGGATAGGCATCATGCGCGAGAAAAAAATGTCTCTCATAGATTAACTAAGGATCTATGTTTCATCCGAAGTAAAAACACAGTTTAATCCCTTTTTCGAAGGGCCTCCTCCTTTAAAAATTCAAAAGTAGACGAAAACAGGTCAAGAAGACAACCTCCCTTTCCAAGGAACAAGACTCAATAAGGAACCCACTGGGCGAAAATCAGGAAAGCGTCTTAAAAAGACACACAGCACGTCAGCGATGTTAAACCTGAAAGGAAACGTCGCCGAACTTGGCTGCTGGCTAAACGGTTAGAAAACCAAAGCATTGTGGAGCCTCAAAAGAAAAACTTCTGGAGAGTCTTCCGCTCCAAAGTCGGCCACCACCATTCTCGCTGATGCCTGGGGTGAATGACATCAGTTCTAGTAGGGGAAGGAGAGCCCTTCAATGTAGTGCCCATAGAGCCACAATGGTCAGGGGTCGAAGTCAAACCTATGTGGTATATTATTCATGGGTGAATTCCTATTGGTTAGAATGGACACTAGTTGGAGAAAGCGGGTGGACAAAAAGAAGGGTTCACAGCACAAAATCCCAGAGGAACATTCATTTCGTGATTCTCAGACATTTCCTTGTTCAGTGTAATAAAAGGCAAACAAGCAGGTGGAGGGTACCCAAAGGGTTAGAGGTAGGGAACACTACCCTCCCAAGTAGTAACCAGCTCAACCCTGGCAAGGAAACAATGATGCCTGAAGACTTGCTTTATTTTCTCCTCCCAGTGGAACCAAAACATAAGAATTTATGGATCTTAGGGGTTGGTAGCGCCAGAAGGCAGAAGGTTACAAGATCGAAAATGAAACTCTCTGCATCCTCAAACATTTGGGACAGCAAAGTCTTTTCCGCAGCTCCATCATTCTCTGTGGGAAGAAGTACAATTCTTCTAAACAAGAATGTAATATCTCTGTACCATCCCATCAACATGAGAAGAGGTCTCCTCTCCCTCTTGGTAAACAGAAGCCAAACGGATCTACAGGATGAGTTTTTAAACCTAAAAAAAACTTGAAGGAAGGACACATCAAATACAAAAAATTCAAGATGAGTCCCTAAGTCTACAACACCTTTATCTGAAAAATGCAGCCCTCTGCACAAACCTGAAAGGACGCGTACTAACACGTCCCAATCCACCACATCCTCTCAAAAATACAATGAGATTCGCAGTCTTTATCTCTAAGAAAGAAAATTCGAATGTGCACTATCAATTCAGAGCTATAACACTAAGGATCTCCTCAGCGCCAGGCTATTCATGGAGAGGTAGTAGAGGTAGTAGCACCTCTAAGACTGAAGGATATTCTATAATCCCTTATTTGGAACAACCTCCTGTTAATAATCCAGTCAAGAGGAAAATCTGAGATCCCAGAGGGACACAACCATAGCAGTCCTAGAAACATATGGTTGGATAATAAATTACAAAAAAATCAAAACTTCAAACCCGTACCAAAGTAAAATTCCGAGTATTTAAGGACTCAGTGCATCAATGTCACTCCTCCCAGAAAGAAAGCTCTAAATCTGATGTCCAGGTAATATGAGTTCCAAATCAAACAAAAATTGGTCAGTCAGAGCAGCAATGAAATGAAAACTTCTAGGAATTCCACAGCCGGCAAGCCTGTGTCCTTGTCCAGAACACACATAGTAGATATACAGAACTGGATCCTTATTGTCCTTGAAACGAGATCTAACCAGCCTGAGAAGGAAAATAAGATCCCCCTCTAAATGTGAAGAATTCTCTGAACAGGTGGAGAATCTAGCCAAAGGCTAAAATGAAACAAATTGTCCAATAACAAGATCTTGACAGATGCAAGCAAGACAGATTGGGGAGCAAAACTACCAGGGGAAGCTGGTCCAAGGACCAATGTTCACAAGCCAGACATACTCAAAATAAAGGGCGTTAAAGGAAGTCCGGGAAACCCTAAAGATATGCTCAAACCAATTACAGGGCCAAAACCTCAAAATATTATCCGACAACACAACAGTGGCCTATCTCAGACGTCACAGGGCACATGCCTCCCAAACTCTTCGTAACTCTCAAAAAAGATCTTCTCATGGGCAGAAGAAATCCATCTCTCCCTGACGCAATACATCTAAAGGAGGTCAGAGAATGGGAAGCGGACTTCCTAAGCAGGCACGCTCTGGACCCTCACAGGGTGCTGAAACAAGGAGGGTGTTTCTTTAACTTAACCCAAATGGGGACCCCCTCTTATAGACCTGTTCGCCAGAAAACAGAAGGAAAAGTGGACCATTACTTTTTTTGAGATGCCTTCAGTACAGTTGCAGTAAAGACTAGCTTACGCCTTCCTCCATTTCCTGCTCTCAAGGACAGTACAAAAAAAAATTAGACAAGAAATCTCAGGATATTCTAATAGTGCCGATGACCGAAAAGAGCTGGTTTCTGGCAGTGAGGAACATAGCGTTGGAAAGGCCAATTCTTCTCCATCGGAGGAGGATCTCCTTGTATCAGGCGCTGTACAGTTATAATCCCAGCCCAGAAAATCCAGCTATCGGATTGGACTGAGAAAGAAGAAACAGATGTTAAGAGATAAAGGTCCTCAAATAAAGTCATTACTACGTTACAGGCAAGTAGGAAACCAGTCAAAAAGATTGCTCTTTTTGCAATCCTGAAAATTCTAATCTATCTTCCAACATTCAGCAGAGACACCTGCTTATACTCCTTTATTAATCCAATTTGAGTCACACTTTTTAATTGGGATGAAAGGACATTGGCAGAATTGGTGAGATGATATGGAACTAAATACACTTCCTGAAGGAAGTCTTAAATCAGGTAAATGTTCCCTAGCGGTAAACCTTTATACAAACAAGACTGGTGTTTAGCAGCAAAGGAAGCAGCTAGGCTGAAGCTACTAGCCATGAGAAGGCTGGTGGGTGGGGGGTAGGGATGTCTAGCTGATGGACTGGTCTGATGGTATTCATGTTCCAACAACATATTTGTTGTAAGTAAAAGGGGGTGGGGTAGGGGACCCCCCCACCCCACTCACCTCAATGGGGAGTCATATTCTCACCTGCAATGAACATATAGTTTGCCTTATATCTGTATGAGCTTAAATGCTGCCCAAAAGGGATAGCGCAAACCCCTCTAAAGTGACCAAGCAGAGCTTGAACGAGCAGTGAGACTATCACAGTGCCAGCGAACCAGGCACCTTATGATTGTCACTGTCGCAGTTTCCAAACAGCTTAATTGTGACATGGGCTTCCGATTTATGACTATTTATCTTACAGGTTCCTCTGGGGGGCAGCCCATTTGAATTGTTGTTCTTCAAGGAACAGCCAGTTTGAATCCCATCCCAAGATTCTAAGACACACAGGTGGAACATGCAAGCCCTAAGACCACCAGTAAAAATATTAACAAACACCAGGGATGTAGGACATCTCTAATGTTCTGATTTCAGTGGTACAAGGTGTATTATACACTTTTGTGTTAACTCTGCAACTTAACGTTTACCTTCTCAGCTTGTCATAACACACCATCAGACTGATGTGCCTCCCACCCCTTCCCCGGATAAAGAACGTATTCTGCTCTGCTCACAAGGTGTAGCTTGCTCACAATGTGATGTGTTTGTTGCCAAGCAGGAAGTGAGTGTAGTGTGTGTTGAGCTCATCCTGGAATGCAGACGGGGAGGCACTGCAGGGAGGAGAGAAGAGAGAAGCTCACAGGTCAGACAAATATCTGCAAACCCTAAAGTAGAAGAAGCTACAGGGTCGAGGGATCGAGTGGGCAACTGAAAATTGTGTACACCAGAATAAAAGAGACATGGTGAATGGTAAATTAATTATAAGCCTGTTACAAGAATGTTGTACTTTTAATTGTACTATTAGAATTAAATACCCATTTTTTTTTTTATACACAATCTTTTGCTTTTCGGATTGTTTTTATAGCTACCAGTTGTGCTCTATTTCCGTTTACTTATTTCACAACAATTGTTTACAGGCATCATTGATGATATCCGGTGTATTTGAGCCTGGGAGGTGCTTCCTAAATCCGAGAAGCTGGTTGGTCTTTGGATCCATAGGGAAACATCTAGCACTGGATGGGAACAATCAACTGAACCCCAGGGTTGGGGCCCTCACAAGCAAACACCAAGAAATAATCAGGTGAGTATGTAGTGTATGACTAAAGACAACCCTTCCAGACTATCTATCACCGAGGCGCCATCTTCTGTTTTTTTGCTTTTATCCTAGGTGGAATTATAGTGAAATGCAGTATTTGTGTTAATAAAGTGAATTAGAAAATGTGTTATTTTGTTATTCTGAGTATATTTTAGAAACTTGTCTTCGTGGAAATATACCCTTTTTAAAAGGATTGAAATCAGGGCAAACCAGGACAATGGCACAATTGGTTGGATTGTAGGCCAAACTAATCACTTTTGAAGGAGGCCTTCCCTAGATTAGACATTTCATTCCAATGAAAAGGTGACTGGTACCACTTTGGTACATTGGATTAAAAAATCTGGTGTGTTTGGCAAGCAGAAGCAAGCCTTCTCAGGCCGATTAATACTTTGGCATCGAAAACTTCCTGAGGATGTTTGTTCTATATTATGCTTGTCCTGTTGGTAATCTGCTACAAAAAAAAATTTGCATGGTACTACATATCAAATTTGTTTTGTAGCAGATTACCAAAAGGATAAGGTCATAATGTAAGGGGAATAGGAATGGGGAGGGGAAAAGGGGCAATCTCTATATGACAGTCATCTTGTCCAATGCAATGAACTGCTATGACCTTTGTGTTTTCAGCATTCTTGGGTCTCATGTAAGATTTAAATCTTCCTCATACTACCTTTCTTGACCATGATACATCACCCATCCTGGGTTCCAGAGCCCTCAGTGACAGAGGCAGCATTAAAACATCTTCTTTAAATAAAGCAGTGGGGCAGTCAAAACTGTAGCAGAACAGGCAATTTCTGATGTCATTGTCCCAGTTCCAAGCAGTTAACTGTAAAGTGCAAAAGTTTTAAATGTATGCAAATAGCCTCAGTTCTTCTGGGCGCAAGCCCATTTTATTTTTTGTCTGCCAGGCAGCTATTTTGGAATCACCATGCCAAACCTCTATGACACCAAATGGCACTTGAAAGCCTAAAAAAGAAGACATCAGCTACCAGTAAACAAGGTTAAGGACAAAACAAGGGTGCAGGTTTGATGAGAAATTGAGGACTATCACAGCTGCCAGTAGCAGTAGACTTCCCTTAATCATTCAAGCATTGAAGCTTTATTAAATAAGTTGCATTAACATACCCTACATTATCATCAATGCTTCAGATGTTGTAAAAAATTGTGGAAGTGTCCTAAAATGTTATAAATGGAGAGCAGTATAACATAGTAAAATGATCATGGGGGCAAAAAGAGGACATGGCAGAATTTTGTTTGCATGCGAGAACCAAACTTAATAAAGGTGGTCTACATCCTGGTAGATGCCTTTCCCAAACGCAGATCTTTCATTCCAAGGAAAAAGTATGTATATACCCGTGTACAATTCAGTGTTCAGCACAAATATGTGCTTGAGAAAAAACAAACTCGATTATACACGAATATCTAAAAACAAAAAAAAAACCTTGCCATACTTACCACCAGGTTCCCCGGGGGCTCTCTATACGTTCTGCCGTGTACACACCAGTACATTCATCATTGGATGTGTAATAGAGTGGTTGTACTGGGTAGAGCGCAAGGACGTGAGGGAACAAAAAGATTTAGGGAAAAATTCATCACTGGCTTCATAGGAAGCTGCAGCTAGAACAGGATGACACCAAATTCACACAGATCGCTTTATGCTCTTGGTCTATTTGATGTGGACTTAAACCCCTTTCTGCAGGACTTGCCGCCATTGTGACGTTAGTACGACGTCCAGATTCTGGCACCGACTGCCTAACGGCACAGGTGCCAGAAGCTGCGTTATGTGGCTGTATATATGGCATTACCACTGCGTCCACTTAACAGCAACGATCTGAGAGTTTGTGTATAAAGACAAATCATGAGTACAATAGGACTTTCATATTAAATAAGGCCAAGACCACTTATACATATTTGATAACACTAATGTCGAATATGGAGACTTTGTGTTATTCTGATTTAATACGGAAGTTGATGCAATAATAAATTGCCAGATCTCATTATACAATCTTATAGCTTTGGTGTCAGCTAGATTTGTTCTAAAGCCACAGTATGTAGAAGAGTGTATCTATGTGTGAGTGCCAAACCTCCATCTACAACCAATGGAGACTCATTGGTTGAAGCAAATACCTAAATTCTTGAAAAATAGATGCATTTAAATGAAATAAAATAAAAAAAAGGCAATACTTCAGCGAAAACATTGTTATGTTCTTGCATATACACAGGAAGGAGGACAGGCGCTCGTTAGTGCTTATTAAAGATGGAATTTCTTACACTGTCCATAGCGTGTGAAGAACTTCCAATCACTTATCCTCAGGTTTGGGTGGTGCCCACCGGGCTAAATCTTGGTTAAATAAACCAATGTTTCTAAAGGTGACAAATACATTATGGAAAATATATTCACATAGGTAGTTATTTTTATTAACATCTAATTTAAGGAATGTATATATATGACAGGGGAGTAAAGGAATACACAATTTTTCGACATGACCTACAAAGGATGGTTAGGGGACAATGACATAGTAACAGTGATTCATCATTAGGCGAGGTTGTGCTAGGATTAACAATTAGACAATAAGAAGTTTATGATAAAAGATGATTAAAAAAAAAAATGGAATGGACGTAACACGATCCATATATGACAGATTGTGTCCCAACCTCGGGACTGCACTTTCCTAGAGAGAGAAAAGGGGTCCATCATGGCCCGCAGCCAGACTCAATGAGGAGGCTGCACACCACATATTCTTTACACTGGCTGTCATTAACATGGAAACTCCACCCACCCACAATTCTTGATAGTAAAATAGGTTGGGTTCTTTCACCTCAAGAATGAACAAGTTACACCTATTCCATAAGTGGCCAAAAATCCATGATGAAAAAACCTGCAGTTTACAGTTCTAACCAACAGATGTTAAATGTACAGCAAAACAGAACATAGAACCCAAAACATATTTAATTCTCTGCAGTTGATTTACGTTTGTTGAGTCAGAAAATTAAATCTATAAAAAAGTTGTATATGTAACAGCGATTAAGAAAATGATGAGCATCACATCAATAAACTGTACTAATTGAAATCGAAATTCATAAATAGTTAGTTACCTTCACCAGAATAATTTGAAATTAAAAAAAAAAAAAAGGAAAAAATAAAATTTAACCACCAAAAAAATTACCACCGGGCCCGCACAATTGCACTTAAACTCTAGGAAGTTTTTTTTAGTTTTTTTTTTTTTTTTTTTTTTTTTTTTGCAGAGACACTACAGGATTCCTTTTGTAAAAAAAAAACAAAAGAGAAGATTAAACATTTTAAAGGAGCACAACCACAAAAATGATTACATTTCATGCTTGTTGCATGAACATAATGTGAAGGTTAATTGTTGTCTGTTTTAATGGGTCTTCTGCTTCCCTTTTGATCCTGTTTTATCATGTGGCTATCAGACTCAAACCAAGTCTATGTGTGGAACGGTCAGTTCAGTTTCTCCATTCATTTAGATAACATATTAATTGAGTCATTGAAATGACCAAAGAAACCGACTTTCTTGCCGCTGTATCACTTGGAGAACCACTGTGCACGTCCCATAACACAGCTGTGAGTGTGGACCAGAACTGCGGGACAATGGACCAATTATTTCATGTACGTCCAAAGGATGGGAGTCAATACGTTTGTTTTTGTGGTATTGCTTATTTAAACCAGGAATTATGACTCTAGAGAAGGAAAGGAAACGAAGATCTATAAAATGCATCGAAGACTTGGCCTCCATTGTGGAAATCCCAAACCGTGCAAGCCTATTACCATGGTGTTGCTGGAAATTCAGGCATAAAAGACTTCCCAAGAGTACGCCTCAGAGGATTCTACCTACTCTAGTGTCATAAATACAAAAACAAAACATTTATAAGACATCAAAGAAGGGAAGGGGGAAATTAAAAAACAAAGACACTAAAACATTGTTGATTTAGATTGATTTTATATTCACCTTGACTTCAGCTTGTGGTGGGATTTCCTGAACTTAGGTAAAAATTCATCTGAATAACAAATTCCCCAAACACAGGAAAACGTCTCACCAGCCATATAAACTTCTCAGTTTAGAAAAGAACTATGAATTTCCAGACTGCCTGGTTTCAATAGTCAGAGATTAAAAAGAGCGCAAGTGATTGAAAACCTCGTTTTTTTTCTACTTAGGATAAACTGTTAGACATAATAGGTAATACACTGAGAAATTTAAGAAATATGTTAACCCTTAACAGCAAAGGATTTTGTCATTATAAAGGGATATTATGGATAACAAAGTCAAAAGTTATCCTCTAAGAAGACGAAGACAGAAGAGAAAACTGTCCTTATGTTTGTCCTTTTGCTTATTGTAAAAATAATTCCAGGTTGGCTTCAATACACGACATGGGAATGATAATGTTCCAGAATGATAACAGTCATGTGATATATACATAGAGTCAGGGGCGAAGAAGATCATGTAAATGCTGCTCTTCTCTCAATGATGCTATATCATAAAAAGTTAGAACTTTAATTGCTTGTTGATCCCTTCTATGCAGACGGCCTGCACCATATTGCCATAAAGGAATAATGTCCCCGACGAGCTATGGGTTTAATATAGACACATAGGCGTAAGACACCACCAAATGTTGGAGGAGACTCCTCTCACCATCCATCCAGGCATTAAACCTTCACCACTGTACAAATGCACACAGTATTCCTCACACTCCGGTGGTTTTGTGTACAAAGATAGAAATAAATGTAAATAAAAGATGGGAAAAATAAAGAAGCGGCTTTATTTGTCTTGAATCTTCTCCCACTAATAAAGATTTGCAGCGCTGTAGCCGCCCACCCAGAACACTCCAAAACAGCTGAAAGAGAAATACTCAGATCAGTGCACGACAAGACAGAGGGGAAAGGGTTTTACATGCAGCATTCTGTCCAGAGCCAAATAGTCTAGTTGGTTCCATGAATAAGACTAATCATCCTTCCTGTCAGGTCAGATCCCTAGCTACTTGCGCTGGAACCATGTAGCCACAAACACTCAGTGCTCCTCCTCATCAACACGGATCCAGGAATCCAAAAACTTTTCACCGTGGTGAACCAAACACCTGGGACCCCCACTGCGCGGATGAATCCCTTAGCGTCCAAATACCAGACCTGAGTCAGTCCTCTAATCATCGCAACTGCTCACCTCGGGACCCCAGGTAAACAGGGACATGGATCATCGGCCGTCTGGCCTTTGGGCACTGATCGATGGTGTTGCAGCGACCCCCTCTTGCCCTACTCCACCCCTTTCTCCATTACACAGTTCATTGATCCTTAAGCTTACATCCCCTGGATTCGTCCCCCGTTCTTTAGGCCACTTGCCTAATCCCCACCACTCACAATTCACATACCTATCAGACGGAAAGACAAACAAGTAACGCAAGTACGTACGAGGATTTTCCTCTTCAGACTACTGTCAAAATGTAAACATGAGGCCATAGCAACCTCTTAAAAAAGGGGGTCTAATCTGTCCTGGCCCGGCAGCCAGACGATGAACTCAAATACGAGCGAAACGGACGTCACCCCACACTCTACGTTACACTATTACAACATATAAGATATTTGTCGAAATGATGCAACTTACTTAACAACCTCCACTCACAATAAACGTTGTAGCCCTCCCACAGTCTTTCCTGTCCGCGAAAGAGGGGGGGGACAACGAAGGGACAAAATAAATTGAATGAAAGCGAAGAATTAGAAAAGATAGGAGGATGTAGTAGGACAATAGGTTGGAAAGAAAAAACGGGAAGAGGGAAACAAAGACGGAAGGGAAAAAGGACACTTCACCATTCGTTAATACTTGGCGCCTGGTTCCGGGGAAGTCCAGCATGTTCGCCTCGGCTCTGCCAAAGACAAGACCCCTCCCCTCAATAATGGCTGATTGACTTCACCAGCGCCAGACTTACGACCTGTAATGGGACCCTCTCCCGGGCTCCCATAAGCCAGAACGCCAAACTCGTTGCAGATTACCTCATCAGTTTGCAATTCACAGACCCTCATCTCATCACGTGGTTCAGGAGGTCCCCCAGTGCCATTGGATGAAGCAAGCAATATGGACTAGTAGGGGTTGTGAGTGATTGGTAAGTGTGACATAAGGGATAATTTTTAAGTGATGAGGAGGTCCAAAAAAGGGCACCATTTTATATTCTGTTGACCTAAAGCTGCTACAAAGAGTTGTGCTATAATTTATCTGTCACTGCCAGTTACCATATATACCAATGTACAAAAAATGTGCCTGAAAAAACCTCAACCCCTGCTTATCCACAAGTCAAAAATAACTAAGACTCACCCTTGGCGGCCGGATTCTTGGGCAGGGCTCATGATATTGGCTCCTCTCTCCATTTCTTCTCTTTGCGGCAGAGTCGCTTCCATGCGATATGCCGGGGCGCACACTATGATACGGTTATTAGCGGCGACGGCTGTATCGCAGGAAACGACTTCTTCTACGGCTATACAGCAAGACAAGAAAAGAAGAGGAGCCACGCCAAGGATCAGGAGCTGCACCTAGCCTTGGGGGTGAGCGAGTATCAAGAGGGTGGTATTAAGTTTATTTTATTTATGTGCTTGGTGGCTGTAAACTACACCCGCAGCTTTATCTCGAGTAATAGGTTTCCCAGTTTTTGGTTTGCGTAAAATTAGGGGTCTCGGCTTATACTCGAGTATATACGGTAGGTTATTACCTCCCCGAATCTAGCGGCCCAAAACTGCTGTAGGGTAAGGCTCCACTAAGCAATTAATCTGCAGCCACCATCTGGTACTTATTTGTGATGTCACCAAATTAGACAGGGCCATGTCCATTGTATACAAACAGTCAAACTAACACTACTTCTCAGAAGGTCACCTGCTACTCTCGCGTCGTATCAGTACCATCCTTCCACAGTCTCACCATACCTAATGTGTGATATGGTGGTTACATATTGTATTCCGCAGTGATGAAAAGTCATAGTTAATTGGAGTTTCGTTATTAGTTTCATCATAGATTCAATTGTTTTGATTTGATAGGGATTTGGTTTGTCCCCTGTGGATTTGTACTGATTCTTGTGTAATTGGATACAGTCAAACAAACAAATTGTGAATAAATAAATTTTTTCAGTGAGAACTCCTTACCTTGATTGACTGTAGACACAATTTCAAAGGATTCGAACCAACTATCAGTGCAGGGACAATAAAAGTAATGAAGAGTAAGGAGATCATATTACACCAAGCACTTGGCCCGTAAGACACCTACAGACAAAAAAAGGAAAGACTGATAGACAGGTTTTGCCGCTAGAATATTTTGCACTAGATTCAACAACTCTTACCAAGTAAAGAATACTATGTCTATTTTTTATGAAAAGAATATACTTCGGAGATGGGAAAGGTATGTGTTATAAACAGAGCACGCAGAGTAATCCTAGTGGGTTTGTAGAGAAGAACGTTTCCTGGGGATTAGAAAACTATTATAATATCTCACTGGGGGTAAAGGAATACACAAGGAATAAACTTTTCTCTTGTTCCCTCTGTACCCGGTTCTAACACTTCCCCAGAATAACTTTAAAATATTGGCAAAGTTTATGGAGTAGAAGAATCAAAGCTGAAACTGCCAAGGGTTGGCTGTGTGAAAGTGGATAAAATAAAAACCTATGGGTACAAGAACAATAGTACAGAGCTGCAACGCCGACCCCATTGGCTTTAGCTGTTGCTTGTGGTGGGTATTTGTGTTTGTTGGGTTCAGATAATGGCTTTGGTAGCTGTTACATACTCAGAGAATGCCCTAATATGTCGGATAGTGCACTGAGATGCAGTGTATTGGATCACTATCTGTTTGTGTTGGAGATGTCAGAAAACACAGACCATGCTTGTTAATTCCAGCTTGAAGCCTCTGGATTACGAATGGAGCAGCATCACTACAGGCACACTACCATGGTAGATCCCAAAACCCCATCCCACGATTGGTTCGACCATTCTTCCACTTTCAATAAGACACAACGTTTAGGGTAAAGGGATATGCCCAAAAACCAAACACTCACGTTGACCCTGTTTTTGATGATAATATCAGGCCCAACTCCCGGACTTTCCTCCCAGGATTGTGAGTGACATTCGTATCCAAACAATGGAGACAAGCATTTTTTCACATCATGCGTCCGTCTTTTCCATACCCCCTTCCCTATTTTGCTTACGGCTTAGATATATATATATATATATATATATATATATATATATATATATATATTCATTCTCCATCACTTATCTTACCAAATAAACTATGGCCCACATTTACTAAAAACTTTACAAACTGCAGTTTGCCTGTGTAGTGTGCAGGGTGTGCCAGATTCAGGAATTGAGGCGCACGTTCTTCATGAATCTGACGCCCCCTGCACTGCCCCGACAGAGTAAATCAACTTCCTTTTTGGTGCACTTTTAACATGGGGCGGGCAACACATTTCTGTTGGACTTTGCAGAACGCCCATTTCAGTGCAGAAATTTGTGTCGCATGAAGAATAGTGCAGCCGCGCCACAAACCGATTGCATGCACATGTGGCAAGGACACTTCTTAAATACATGTGCAAGCAGTTTGCACCTTAAAGAATGTACAAAGTCCGACAGAAAACTGGCGCACGGTCCTTAGTAAGTGTGCCCCTATGTACATCTAAACATGGGGACAATAATATATACCAGG